>QODF01000007.1:5681923-5719436 GCA_024372805.1 Oostethus manadensis
ATCCAGTGAGAGTTGAAGGTCACTGCTCGATGAAGCCAACAGGACCACATCATCTGCAAAAAGCAGAGATCGAATCCTGCGGCCACCAAACTGAAACCCCTCAACGCCCTGGCTGCGCCTAGAAATTCTGTCCATGAAAGTAGTGAACAGAATCGGTGACAAAGGGCATTCCTGGCGGAGTCCAACCCTCACTGGAAACTGGTCCGACTTATTGCCAACCAAACTCTGACATCGGTCATACAGGGAACGAACCGCCTGGATTAGGTGGTCCGATACCCCATATATATATTTTTTTTTTCATTAGTTATTAGTAATTAATTTTGTGCATAGTTTAGATTAATCAATTTTAACAAAAAACTATCTGAAGAGTCGTTTGGGAGCCAAAAGAGCTTGCTATTTGTAGTGAGCTTCCCATCACTATACGACATGCCATTCACAACTTCTATCGTTGAATGAGTCTCTTGAATGCCTTCCACAATATATGTATTTTACTACTATTTTGCCACAATCTATTAATGAATATATATTTTTTTAAAACCTGACAGTGAAGCGGCAAAGTGGCAACGGACGACTGTACTGTAATTGCAGTTGCTTGGTGGCGCCGTTGTTTTTTTCTGAGGGGAAAAATAAAGTTTATTTGAGGTGAGATGTTGATGAAGTTACACACTCTGCAAGGAGCTCACAGTTTGGGGATATAAAATATTTATACTTTTGACTCATCTCACAATTTGCAATGACCGGTTTATACTCCAACTTGCAGGTGAGGTCAGTATGCATAATTGTGCACTGGAGGAAAGAGAAACTCACGCAGTAGAGTTTAACAGTAAAGCCCATGGTGCACCAAGTCATTTATCAACACATGCTTCTGAAGGCCTTTGCTTGATCTTACCAAGGACCCCAAAATCTTACATAAGCTGCTTTGCCTCGTCCAAAGGCAGACTGAAAGTACCCAGCACAGCATACAGCGATCCTCACATAACAGCCCTGCAGCCACGCAACAGCACATGACGCCAGTAGTATGGGGCCCAACGAGGAGCTCCTTGTCTCCTCTAAGCCAACATATGTCAGGCGGGGTCTGTCTCTCTCCTGCCTGCCTGCCTGCCTGCCTGCAAACAGCAGGAGATTGTCTCTGCTTCTGCCAAATGGCCAGCATCACACATCCTCACACTCAAACTGTTAAAGTCTCAAAAGGGACATGTTTTCTTAAAGTGTTGCCATGAAACACACAACTTTTTGTTACATGGTGAGACACAAGCTTGTTTTAACTAAACCAAGAACCTATCTAACTAAACCAAGTACAGTAAGCATGTAACACCCCACTCTATGGTACACTACAGTACCGTATTCCTTAAATACACAGCAGTAGTACACTTGCACATCTAATAAGAGCCCTCCAGATTTTATGGATGGCTGTGGAATGTATGTGCCGGTTTTGCTTCATACAAGCAAAGAAAACGTGTGCATCCTATCTTTGTTTTGAAGAAGCGCTGATGTAGAGAAAATGCGTGTGCGTGACAGCTGGATGCGGGATAAGCCACTGGAGGGTGGCAATGGTGCAAAAAAGTCAAGACAGTCTGAGACCTCATACCTTCTCTTCATCACTGTCAGCAAAGCACTACTAAAACCTGTTTATCATACTCAACCCTTGCTATTGGTGATAAAGTGTCTTTCTATTATTACAGTATATGCAGTGCGTGTATATGTTTACCTGAAATTGCCTGCAAAAAAACCCCACAAAAACGTGCAGAATTTCTGACAGTGTTAGTATTGGACCTCATTAGCTTGTGCAAGTGTACCTAATGTTGTGGCTGCTGTGCCACACAGCGGGTCGCATAGCTTGGAAAAGTTACATTTTAAGTGCAGTAATTTGCTCTCTATTTACACCTGAGTGTGCGGCACAAGGTGAAAACAATTTGGGATGAATAAATCTCAATGAAGTAAGTTCTTTCCATGCAGCTTAGTAGTTCAAGTTAAAGAGGGCACGTCAAAGCAAATGTATACCAAGGGCATGTGAAATAATGCATATGCAACAAGCTTAGATTATGTGCGGAAAAACTTGCAAAGGTTTCCTTTTTTCTTGTAGGAGGAGGTCGGTGTTAGTTTTTAGGGATCAAAATTGTCTCTGTTTTAAAAGTGGTCATGGGTGCTACTTCAATGAGCCTGGGTAAGCACAGTATATTGAAGTAAAACAAAGCAGAGAGGTTTTGTGCTTGGGATCACTGCAACAGTGCAGGTTCGTCAAAAGCAATTAGAAGGCAGGCGAGCTGTGGAAAATAAACATTGTTCCTCTTCATATTCGGAAAATACAGCAGCACCGGTGCTAACTGGAGTGTCTATACTTCCATCGTGCATCAGTGGATTTGTGTACACGTTTTGATCAAAGGACGCCCTCTATTTTTCCCCACCTGCACTGATGTCATGTCAAATGTTGGCACAGGACTTGCATTCTGTTCAAATAATGGCTATAATCGATAGTTGGCTACAAGACCATGAGATGCATGTGGAATGAACATGGTGCTAAGTTATGAAATTCACTACTGTAGCGACGTCATGGCAAACGACCACATTATCACATCGGTTGGATCAGTGCCACATGCACAGAGATGAGGTATCGTCAGGATTGGCACTTTATCGATTTCACATTAAGTTTGGGAAACAAAAGTCCTTGCTGAAAAAAAAAAATATGTTGGAGATTTTGTTTTCAGGTATTTAAAATGCCTATATTCTTCTTTTCTTTTCAGGTCAAAGGTCTGGTTGCTGGTAGGTTTCTCAAAGCTGCACTTTTACAATGGCACTTTGCAAATGTTGGGAAAAAAAACAAACAAACACATGAGATACTGGATTGTTGTGGCATTTGGGAACTATGGTAGGCAGAGAACCAGTGAGAAAACCAGTCAACCCACGATCAATATACATCTCCGCAAATATCGGGACAAGGGGCGCACCCTACAGGTAGATGACATCGGCCGGGGCCATTGAGGATGGCTTCTAAGATTGGATGGGTAAAGGAAGAGAGAATAGAAGGCTAGAAAAAGGCTAAGTGAGCAGTGTTTTCCCCCGACCCTAACTACTCAAAGTCGTGTTTGAGCCTCGGGAATATAGATCTCGATGCTGTCCGCTCGCTCTGAGGCTGAGTTCTGCCGAAAGGAGGCCGCCCGCTTGGCCGCCATGAGGCGTCTACGAGCCTCCTGTCGGTGTCTGTCAGGCAGGTCCAAGGATTTCTCCCTCGTCACCAGACTCTTCTGTCGACTTGTCTTCTTTGGTACTGGAGCTGGAGGCTTTGTAGAATAGAAAAAAGACAGAAGACTAATTAAGTGATGCTTTTAGAACATGCTCAGCGGTTTGTCTGGATCGAACAAGCTGCCCAAATCCAGAGTTGAAAAACAAATTAATATTGTCCTTCTCTTTTTTTCCGTCCCTCTCACGATACACAATATTTATCTCAGATGTAGCTGAACGATTTCTGACGGAGAAATCAACTTTTATTTTTGCATTATATAGCCCACATTCATCTCCTGCCGAAACGTAAGATCCATCCGTCCATCCAAACTGGAGCTGATCACAGTCAAATTGGTGTCAAAAAGCAGACTACATCATTATGCAACACCACTTTGCCTGATATGTGGTAAGGAGCCTGTCTGGATAAAAAACACACAACCGCGATTCACCATTCACGGCCCCACAGATTTTAGTAAAAAAACATTTTTTAAATTCAAATTCTTCTATAAAAATAGACCATTTTTTCTCACAGTAACCACATCTAATTATCCCATCTAATTTCAAAAAGTTAAGGGTCCAGAGCTGCTCCAGAGCCGCATGCTGTTATTCAGCCTCCTTGTTCTGACTCCCTATGCAATTGGAAAAGAGTTAAAAATATCCAGCTTTCAGTGAGACCCTGAATGCATCATTCTGACTGATGATTGGGTGAGCGTGAGAAAAGGAGGGGATGCGTTCGTTACATCCAGACACGCGTGCCGGCTACGTGCAAAAATGGGGAAATCCGCATGAATCTTCAAACCCGCGGACAGAATGCAAAGCCCGTGGGAAGAAAACTGGGATGCATATTATTTTCTGTGTGCACGCAGGAAAACCTTGCACTAAGCCAGTTTGCAAGGGCAAGGCAGTGGAGGAGAGCGTGTGACCATTGCATGTGGTGTCAAAAATGTAAGAGTATAGAGTGTACATTGCCCTGGCGCGGCAGCTGTACACTCTGGTTCTCCCGACATCCGTGGACATACGGCAGCTGCTCACATAGCGCATCTGACGTTGTTGCACCTTGACCGGCCACGACGGGTGACTTTTCCCGCTGAGCACTATGGTTCTCACGGTCACGATAACCATAGGAAGCCAATACGCCCATCTTGCGATTTTAGTGATTTGGGCTGCACGAGCCTCGTACGATGCTCACACACGTACATCGCCTGTGAGTGAAGCGTACGACCTTACGAGCCTTACATGTAGCGCACTAAGCATGCACGAGTCGCACGCCGCACTCACAATCACGTGGGTGTCATGAATCACTTGCTCAATAGGTATGAGACGCTTGCAATCCCTCTTCCTCAACGCCGGGATGTAAGGACCGCTTTAGATGTGACCGATGCTTTTTCACCCTGAGGTAAGATAAACATTAATATACGGTGGTGTGAAAAAGTTTTTCCCCATTTCTTTTTTTGTTGCATGTTTGTCGCACTGAAATGTTTCAGATCATCAAACAAATGGAAATGTTAGTCAATGACAACACAACTGAACAAAAAATACAGTTTCTAAATGAAACATTTTATTATTAAGGCTGAAAAAAACCCAAACCTACAGTAGTGTTTTAATAATTGCAGTCCAATGTGACTAACCAGATGAAGCCACACTATTTTTTTAACACACCCCTTTCAACTAATTGCCCAATTGCACAGCCTTAAGAGTGCGCATATCATGGATGCTGGGTCTTGTTTGTTTTCTGAGAATCTACTGCACCTACCGGTAACTTGTTTGCCATGTAGCAATAAAAATGAACTAATAACAGTGATTAAACTTGTTAATCACATTGGACTGCTATAATTTTGAACACTACTGTACATGGCTCAGCTTCAAAAAGTGAGTGAAAGAAAACCGCTGCTGAGAACTTTAAAGGACCATCTTTAAATAACTTTAAAGGCTGGTCTCAGTCCTGCCAAAGAACATCTTGATGGTCTCCAAGACCTTTGGAAAAATACTGATCTGACGAAACAAAAGTTAAATTTTTTGGAAGGTGTGTGTCCCATTACATGTGGTGGAAAAGTAATGGTTAATACTGGAAAAGCCTCCAATGTGGCTGAATTACAACAATTCTGCAAAGATGAGTGGGCCAAAATGCTGGCTCACCTATAAGCTTCATTTGTTGCAAGAAAGAACAAAAAATTGTTTCAAGACATTTTCAAAACAAGCACCCATTTTCTGAATAGTAATTTACTTCGGAGTAGACCTAGACGTGCTGCAGTACCTTCGACAACACAAGTCCACTGATTTATAGAAAAGTTGCCAGCCAGCCATTAGCCAGCCAGAAGCTGTTAATTCTCTGCAGCACATCTCTTAAAGCATCAAGGTGGTGAGGCTTTAACCAACATAACATCTGTTACACATGCACACCGCACTTACGCTTGTTGTATTCTAAAATGTTTCTAAATATATATTGTAAATGTATTCTAAAATTAAGAAGGACAGTTGCTCTTATTGTAAGTGTATCAAACGAGAACGTCAGCATCAAACCAGGCCTGACCTATTTACCTTCTTCTCCGGACTGTCTATGGGCCTCCAGTTGTTGCTCTTGATCTGCTGCAGCTGGTCAAACTTAACGGTCACGTCTTCAATGGAGAGCTGCAGCAGGTCCCAGAACCCAGCCAGGTCTTGTGAGGTAGGCCGCGGCATGGCACTAGGGTCCTACAGGACAGGGTGCAGATAGATGCTTCTTATTTCTTTATTGTCGTGAACATGACCGACAATGATCTCTCAGATGAAATCATTACTATTCCTGGTTGATGCATTTCGAGCTACTAGATGTCCTCAGCAAACATTCTTGATGATGGTAGGACCATCAGAAAGCTTGGAAAGTCATAATAATTATTTTGACAGGAAATTAATTGTATTAGTAAGCACCCAGCACTGATGTTAAAAATGTTAACGTCAAGTAAACAGAAGACAAAATGTAGATACATATGACAAAAATATTAAAATCAGCTTCCGGTATGAAGCAATGAAGTTAACAATTACAATCAAAGGAACATTAATTATTATTATGAAATGAATGCCTCGAAGATATTTGCATTAGCTATGCCCGTCTCCTCTTCAAATGTACATGTTGCTTTATTGCATAGCATTATGTCAACCATAAGGCCTTTACTTTCCACATGAATGCAAATACTCAAGTTTCACAATATATATGTTTGTAGATAAAAGTTCTTGAAGTTTTCTTCCTAATGGATAGTGATTTTCTGCAGCCCACTCCCCAAAATAGCAGCATGACCTATCATAACAATGTCCCAAAATTGTCCCAGTGCAAACTACAACAAACAGAAGAAATTTTTACTGTATGAGTGCTGATCCAAAGGTTTTTTTGGGGCTTTCCATTCTCTTTTAGAGCAAAGTGGCATCTCCTGTGATGTTTTTTTCAATTTCAAAGTCTGTGGGTCAAATATAAACATCCTAAATATTGATTCTCATTTTTGTAGCTTTTTCACAATAACTTTTGGGTCTTAGATCGAGATATCAATGCTGGCTAAAGCACGCAATACATTGCAGCTTTGTGACTAAAGGCTGCAAAGACACTCAACCGTCTGCATAACTGATTACAATGGCTGAAGTTGTTCATGCAGGAGGAGAAAAAACACATTTTAAAGTTTGTCTGAAAAAACAAAACAAAAAACAGATTCAAATCACAGTGCAGGCGGTCCTCAGGATACAAATAAGTTCAGTTTCTAGACTGTAATGTGAGTCGGGTTTTAGTGTAAGTCGGAACTTAAATAAAATAAATTTGAATTGAACTGAATACATTTTGAACACATGAAGTACATAAAAAATACAGTCATAAGAATATTAAACGGGTAATTCTCCAGACAGGGGTACCAATAGTGTGACACAGCAATCAAAAACTAAAGTTATTTTCTAGCCAATTTGCATATTAAAATAAGCAGCAAAATAAATTGTTTTGCTTCAGTTTATGTAGAAAAACTCCCAAGAGAATGTCACATTTTACTATATTTATACAGTATATAACAGGCACTGACATCTCCGTTGTAACATTTACATACAAATGCTGCAAATGCTGTAATTTATTGACTTTTGTTCGGATGAATGCTTGATATACACCTTGTATGAGTAAAAAAAAAAAATTGAAATGCAAGGTTTGGAAAAGAAATAATAATTTTTAACATTTTACAGTGTTTTTACAGACTTAGCGTGACTAACAAGCGCCTCACTGTTTCATTTGCTTTTTCGTACATACACATAAACCTGTAAACCTGCACTCTATTTATTACAGTTTCCGATGGTGGGACTTTTTCTGTGAAATTTCTTTTCACAGGAAGTGAGGTTTCCTTCACGTAACGCAGAGCCAGTGAATGAAACCTGCCCGAAACTCACCGCAGTGTTCTTCAAAGGATGGTTAGGTAGCACAAGACTTCACCTTCATAAACATGATGTAAAACAATACTTCCACAAAGTGTATTGATTGAAAAAAAAAACTGGGGTGTCCAGAGTTCACAGGATAGGATGATAGACTAGGTCTACACTAGGTCTATGCTCTAGGTCTAACTTTATTTAAAAAAAAAAATGTATAGTCTACTAATATAGTTTATACTACAATACACTCTTCTGCATTCGGGGACCTGCCTCCACTATATGACTGACAAAAAGGCTCACTCCCATCATGCCAATGTTCTATGGAACAAAAGAGCAAAACCAATACACATGCAGGATGAGGGTTTCCTTTGGAGACGAGAGACAAGGAAAACGCATGGCAAAATCATTGCGTTCATGCACATTTATGGTGTGATTAATTAATTGATTAATGTTGCAGAGTGAGAAATGTGTCACATTTTAATCTAGCGAGATCTTGTGACACCCCCTACAAAAACTAGATGAGAAGAAAACCGGACTGTAAGGTGTATCTAAGACACTACGGCACGTTTCTGATTTTGAATCAGTGTCACTTTTGTTATGGTTTGAATTGTGACAAACCAACGGGAGAAATAAGACACAACTCAGAAGCAGGTGGAAGTAGATGTTTTGGATGCAACTATAAATGCATTCTGTGGCTCTGGATCAAGCACTCTTCAACGGTAGTAATGTTCTTGTTCTTGAAAATGATACTCATCCTACTTTTGTGTTGAATACTCAAAGTGAAACATGTACCCTCTTTGTGTGTACACACAAGCACGAGCCCAAGCACACACACACTCACATTTACCAGATTTTGCTGACACAACCAATAGAATTGCTGGAATTTCTGTGACATGAGGAGCTGAGCACTTCCCACTGCACTTCTGATTTTTCCGAGGACTGAAAAAGAGCATTTACAGAACTTTATAATTAGAATCAGAACTTTTATTATAACTAAAGTCATATGCAGGTTTTGTCACTCACTCTCCTCTGACAAGTCATTTTCTTCAGCCTCTGCCTCCATCTCCTTACACCACCCCTCCATTCTCTTGGTCTCGGTGTGCAGCAGTTGCATGAACCAGCTCCCGTCTCTCCTAAGAGAAGGGGAGCTACGCCCTGACTCGCCAGATGGGACAGCATTCTCCTGTGGGGAGGGAGGCTCCAGCTGCCACGTGGGCTCACTGATGGTCTCCCGGGGGCTTGGGGGTTCAGCCGTGGTACGGTAGTCTTCGCGGTAGCTGAAAAGCCCCTGGGTGCGGACGGTTCGCACGGCTCCATACTGGGTGGGCGTGCTGGGCTCTGAGTGGCGCTGGAAGCCCCCGCCAAATTGCAGGCCTTTGTCCTCCATAGTGGGGAAGCCCTCCAACTCCATGTCTGCCTGCACAGCTGCAGTCACGCTGTTGGAGCGCTTGAAGCGGCCTTGCCTGAAAGTGGTAAAAATGCAAAGTGGAACATAACAATCTTTTGTTGCAACAAAAACAATGCAGGTGACGGCAATGGTAAAGTGTGCATTACCCTTTCTTGTCATCCTCCACCTGAATTCCAACCGAATGGTATTCCCGGGAGCCTTTGCTTTCCGATTCAGAGTCCGTGGCAGCTTCCACCTAAAGCACAGAAATAATACAAGCCGATTTTCTATGATTGAATGATTTCTCTTTACTGCTTATGACTTGTTTTAAGTTTAGAAAAAAAAGGCTGACACAACTGTTGAAAAGGACTTTTGGTGTAATCTCACCACTGATTATTGTCTGTGATAAGAATCAGATAACTCGCCCCGTAGTTGTGGCCTGGCTGCCGAATATCACAGAGTGACTCTCATGCATGTAATGACTATAAATACATTAATCAACACTTGCAGCAGTCTGCTCGGATCAAACAAGAGCTAACGTTAGATCAATATTGGATTTGCATTCATTAGGCGGACAGAAACAGGCCTCATTAATGCTAAATTTGCTGAACAAGGTAAACTGTCATATAGGTAGATATAAACAGACAGATGCGTAGATACAGTATATACGTAAATAGCATGCCCATATCTGTCTCTCTTCTGATTTTTGTTTGCAGATCCTTAATTACTTTGCTTTCTTTGACGAGTGATCATAATATCCTGTTGGCTCGCCGTCACAATAACTGGTTCTGTCTGGGTCTGCACTCCCCTGAACAGAAAGGGCTCACAAATAAAAGTTTGGTGGAATATTGAGACATATGGTCACTGCTCAGAGCCAATGTACCATTTTGTCCATTTGCTCACTTGAATTCACTTTTCTCTGTGCATTGCTGTGTCTTGTACGCAGAACAATAACACGAGCCGTGCATGCAAGACTTTGGGAAAACAGACATTCGGTCGAACAATCAAACCATCCACACATTGGTGTCTCGGTTTGTGTGAAGATCTGGAAAGGTCTCGTACAACATTGCGCACATCTTTGGACCCACTTCAAGGCTTTCTGTGTTTTCATTTCCAGATTAAAACCATTTCGGGACCAAGAAGTTGCAAACTAACTTTTTGTTGAATTATTCCTTTTAGTTTCATACCAAGCTTGACTGATGCGGTTTGATGTGTACCTTGGCTTCATTTTGACGTTTACTCTAGTGACCTGTCAGAAGAAGTTCCCCAGCCAGAAAAAAAAAGAGTTTGAGGAGTTCTTCTGGCAAACAATCAAGTTCGGCCCACACAGACGGTCAATTTAAATCATTCTTCCATTTGGTTGGTGAACGTTCAAATGTTCTTCCGATCGCTTGTAGTGATCAGAAAATGTGCAATTTCTTGTGCTTTTTTGAATATGCATTTATTTGTGTGTTCAAACTTTTGTTTCTTATTCTTTTTAGGTCAGCTGGGAAAGAATAAGCTTTCCCCCCCCCCACTTTCACCAGCTTTTTTCACCTTACTTTTATTATTTGCATTTTACATTTATATTCTTCATTCATTTTTTATATATATATTTTTTACATGTTGCAGGAAACTTTAAAATCCTGCCAAATTGGCCTGTTCTCTTCGTTCATGACTGACAATATGCTTATGCACATGCATGTACAAATAATCAGTTTATGCTACTAAGATAATTGTTTTAATGGTTGTGAGGGATTTCCAATAAAACCAAAGATGAACTAATAAGCATAACCAACATACAGTATAGAACATAATTAACCAACCACTACAACCATGAGGCCACCAAAAGACACACATCCATCATTAAGGGCATGTTGAGGGACATTAGAGGAACACTGAGGGAATCAACCATGTAACCATCATGTAACAAACCTAACAAAAACGTTCCAAAAAGGCAACCAACAGATGGTCAAAACCAAACCAAAAAACGTGTTTGCAAAAAAACAACAATAACAGAACAAAACAAAAAGCAACATTTTGGAAACCAAAAAGGAATTAATTATGACACTAAATACACACCTACGATTTTCAGTATATTTTAATTTATTTGTGAGTAATATATTTATTACTATTAATTATTTATGCATATTTCTTGAGGTTTAATTATGGTTTATGGCCCTCGCCCTGCACTTATTTATATTAAGAAGGGATAATACAAATGGGTGTGCAATAAAAGGCTAAGTAGAAAATAAAGATGAGGGTGAATAATGATGACAAAGAGATGCTTACAATCACTATAACTGCTGGGGTGATGAGGGATTAAAAAAAGCTCTGAAAACTGCCAGTGCACACTCCAACACATGATGGAACAAGAAAAAGACAAAAGACAGGATGGGAATTCTTAAAGCAAATGTATTTTGCAGTCATTGTTCTTTCATTGTGAGATGGGCTTTGGTGTGTTTGTACAAGTTAACAGCTCAAATGCATAAGTGAATGGCATTTAAGCGAACGAAGCCTTGAGGGAACCGTTCACTAGAATGTGCCATAGCATGAGCTGAATCCTAATTGATGGACTGTGGAACGATGACTCACTCGGCCTATTTTTAGAATCTCAAACATGAACTATGGTTCTCTGGTGTCTGTATCATTTAGCAAGTATAGAGTGTAATAGATGTGGCATCCACTGAGTCCCATCTGAGCTATATATGCTGAATCAAGACTAACCTGTATTCCTATAGAAGATCGAGGCGTCTTCAGGTACTCCTCAGCTTTAGACACCAAGATGGCCTTGTCACAGGTGACGACTGAACTGTGACTGTCTGTGGACGGGTGTCTTTTCCCAGCCATGACTCCGGCTGCCTCCATGGCTATAGTTACGGCCTTGGCGCTGTCCAGGCTGTCAACAGAATTATAGAGGGCCCTGCCAGGACTCAGGCCCAAGGTCAGACCATCAGGGCCCCACATCCCTCCATGGGGGTGCCTTCCCTCATGGTAAGCATCCTGGGTGGACTCTGTGCTGCTTTGGGCTGTGATGGAGATGAGAGGTTTTGAGGTGGTGCGAGGTGGAACAGGTGGGGGTGCCTTCTTGTAGCTGGGTGTGTAGGTAATGGCTGTAAAAAAAGACATTTTTAACATTATATGCAGCCTTATTCCGCATTGTCATTCCTTATAAACACCCTAAACAGTTTTCATCGCTTGTTGCATAATATAGTTGCAGCCAAAATTATTCAACCCATGTTGTAGACGACATTTTTGGAATGTACAGACGGCCAATTTAATAAAAAATAGCGACCCTCTGTAATATTAGTTGTGTCCATCCATCCATCCATCCATCCATCCATTTTCTTCCGCTTATCCGAGGTCAGGTCGCGGGGGCAGCAACCTAAGCAAAAAAGCCCAAACTTCCCTCTCCCTAGCCACTTCGTTCAGCTCTTCCCAGCGAATCCCGAGGCATTCCCAGGCCAGCTGAGAGACATAGTCTCTCCAACGTATCCTGGGTCTTCCTGAAGGCCTCCTACCGGTTGGACGTGCCCTGAACACCTCCCCAGGAAGGCGTTCGGGAGGCATCCTAACCAGATGCCCGAGCCACCTCATCTGGCACCTCTCAACGCGGAGGAGCAGCGGGTAGTCTCTCCCGGATGACAGTGCTTCTCACCCTATCTCTAGGGGAGAGCCCAACCACCCTGCGGAGAAAACTCATTTCGGCCGCTTGTACCCGCCATCTTGTCCTTTCGGTCACTACCCGAAGCTCATGACCATAGATGAGGGTAGGAACGTAGATCGACCAGTAAATTTAAATTTAAATTCAACCGACCAACTGTTCTCCAAACAAACACGGGCATTTTACACAAAGACTCACACTGTATTGTCCTTGGCATGATGGCAACCATTTTATCCTCACACACACCATCTTCTAGTCACCAGTCTAGTCTAGTCCTCTAGTCCGTCATCAACGCAGTGCCCTTTGGACATGTGTGAAATTGGCCCCCCACCCTGCGCAAAACTCTGGTCAAATGGTCTCATTTGTTTGTGCTGTATTTGTGCTGTTTTGTGCAATTAAAATTAACGTTTGTGGTGCTTTTGTTTAAGAGTTATTACAGTTTCTTTTGTAGGTCCAATTGATCCAGCCCCCCATTTTTTCCAAATGAAACCAAAATAATCCCATTTGTTTGTAATGCGTTTGTGCTGTTTTGTGCGGTGAAAATGAATGTTTGTGCTGCTTTCTTTTTTGAGATATTAACAATTAAAGTTTAGGGCTATTACATAATCCGCCCGTCAACACGCTCCGAATGAAATGAAAATAGTCTCATTTGGACCGTCCGCGTTTGTGCTGTTGGGTTCAGGGGAAACCAACGTTTGTGCTGCTTTCGTTTTGGAGATATTATGCATTTCTTAAAGGTCAACCAAAGCTCATTCAGCCCCCCGTCATGCTCCGAATGAAACTAAATTAGTCTCATTTTTTCCATCTGGTTTATTGTAGTTTTGTGCAATTAAAATGAATGTTTGTGCTGCTTTTCTTTTTGTGATATTACACATTTATTAAGGGTCAACTGAGGTCAGTCACTTGTCAACAAGCAACCGAATGAAATGAAAAGAGTCTCATTTTGACCGTCCTCATTTGTGCTGTTGGGTTCAGTTCAAATCAACGTTTGTGCTGCTTTTGTTGGCACAAAGTAAGCCGCTGCTTTTCATTCAGGTTTTCGGTTAATAATGTGAGGCAATTATTAGAGGGCTCTAATAATGTTAAAACCCGTATTTAGAAAGTTATTAACAGGTTTTCTAAGCTCTAACTTTGAAAATCCATCCATCCGTCTGTTTTCTTCCGCTTTTCCGGGGTCAGGTCGCTGGGGCAGCAGCCTAAGTAGGGAAGCCCAGATTTCCCTCTCATCCGGCTCCAGCTCCTCCCATCGGATCCCGAGGTGTTCCCAGGCCAGGTGAGAGACATAGTCTCTCCAACGTGTCCTGGGTCTTCCCCGAGGTCCCCTAATGGTCGGACGTGCCCCCAGGGAGGCGTCCAGGAGGTGAACTTTGAAAATAATTCATTTATGAATAAGGAATCTTCCTTAGCGAAAATTACCTTGTCATGGTCAAGTTTGGAACCAGTTAACCACAATATATGAGGGATGGCCGTATTATTATATATATTCCAGCCTGCCTCCATTGCTTTTGTTTGGGTTTGATAGCTAGCTGCTGATCCTCACAAATTCCTCACATTTTCTCACATAATCTCAACATGGAGACGTTGTCACTTGATGCAGCAGGCTGACCTTTTTCCCAGCCGCTATGTTGACATAAAAGAGTGGGTAAACACAGCTGTTACTAACGACTTTAATGAGGGCTCTGCAGCAGCGTGGTAGAGAACCTTCACTGATGTAATCAGCAGCACCTGTGTTTGCATAGGACTTTGTCGCCTGCGCCGTGAACGGGCGTCTGAGATTTTTCCGAAGAGTTTTTGGAGAAAGCTGTTGGATTGTCGGACTCAAATAAAATTAATGGTTTATCGTCACTTTCACTGCCAAGAAAGCATGCAAACTAAAGAAGCAGCAGAAAATTCCCGGCACTTGGAGTGCAAATTGTAAAATTTACACCAAGTAGGAGGACTGGAGGAAGTACTTGTTGTCAAAGACGTCAAGGAACTGGAGAAAGTTTCGGTTATATATGATATTGTTTCTATATATATTATATATAAATTTCTTCTACTATATGGTATACTATTTTTCCATATATATGTATACATATGTATACATACATCATATTCATATGCCATAATCATATTCATATTGTGTATATATATATATATATACACACACATATAGGGCCTTATAAAATAGGTTTTATTTCTTTACAAATTTCGTTTTTCCCGTTTAAAGTTTTTAGAATTTTGATTTTTACGTTTTACACTTATTTTCGCCAGCATAGTGTGTGTGATTTTTGGGTTAGTGAATAAAAGATCTATTAATTAAGCGCAAAAAAACTTACTGATGCAATCCATCAATGGACAATTTAGCCCAGTAATTGAGAAATGGATGTAGCCTGGCTAACTTTTGTAATGGCATGTAGAGCACATTGCTACAACATCCATGATTTTGATTAAGGAAGATGTCGTAACTCTTGCAATTTCAACTCCATTTTTATGGCACACACTTATTTTGTTTACATTTAGACATGTGTTAAATTCCGTTTTTATTGGCCAATCCAGGGATTCCATCTGCGATTCTGTTATTATATCTTACTATATATTCATTCATTCATTTTCTATGCCCCTTATCCTCATCAGGGTCACGGGTATGCTGGAGCCTATCCCAGCTGGCTTTGGGCGCGAGGCGGGGTACACCGTGGACTGGCCGCCAGTCAATCGCAGGGCATATATAGACAAACAAACATTCACACTCACATTCATATACGTGTAAAAAAAGATTTCTACACAAGATATAAACAAAATGTAAATGACAAAATATAAATACAAAAATATATACAAATTATAGTAACTCTTGATATGTTAAGGGAAAGTTTAACAAACATGATGAAGCATTATTCAACGTACAAAAATACATACAAACAGCAATAAAGCCTCATTTTCAGGGGAATCCCTCTCTCATCCTACACATATGCATACATTGACAGGCTCTCACAGTGCAGGGTTTTGAACACCATTAAAAAAATAAACCTTCAAGATGAAACTCTTAATACACAGCAATACCCATCAAACGTACTTGTTATTTATTCATATAACTCACACAGAGCAATGAAGAATTTCATGTCAAGTTTCCTTTCATTCTTTCTTTCACTTGTTCTGCGCTATGAGGCATTCAGGTGTGCTCGTAATTATGAGTATTAGGCACTAATTGTTTTTCATTTTTATTCACCTACACTACGCTTTGGGAACCTAGGGTGTAAACAAAGAATAACAGTAGTGTAAAGGCGACTATTAGGGTGTTACTGAATGTCTACAGAGCTCTAATAATGTTAAAAATCATATTTAGAAAGTGAGAAACATGTTTGTTATGCTCTAACAATGAAAATATTTATTTTCTTAATACTGAATCTGACATCATGGAAATTCACTTATCATGGTCGGGTCTGGAACCAATTAACGGACAAAAATGTAAATAACACTTAATGACGTTTTGGACTCTTAATTCCCTTGCAGACTTAAATTGTAGCCATTGCAAGTCCATAAAGCTAGCCCATAAAGCTAGGTAAGACCAATACTTAGATACTGTAGATTGTTAGTTTATTCATCTCCAAGAGAAATGTATATATTCTCCATTTACGGGCGCATTTGACCATTCAAAATTTGTAACTACAATTACATACTATAATATTAATTAACCAATTAATCATGCGTAATATTTCAATTGAATGAGCATTAAAAATGACTTATGTTTTTTAAATAGAGGGTACGTAGCTTGAAGTCAAATATCTGAAGGCGTATGTGACGTTGCACAGATTGCAGGATCACCAAGGGGGCATAAAATGCTATCATCCAGCTAACTAGTTAGCCTCTCCAATTTACTTATTAAAAAGTTTTTAGAAAGTTTGTTTCAAACACTGCAGGGAAGAAGGATCAACTAATATGCCAAAACACGAGCTGCTGTAGTGGCCGTTGTCTGGATAAAACTCAACGTTCAATTCCCCAAGTCACTTCCTGTGCACATGTCCGGTAGACATTATTTATTTTTGGCTTTTTGTCCGATTATATCTACTAATATCGGGTAACGTGTGTAAAGGTGAATACTACTTTGCAGAAATCCACGGAAAGCAATTAACCATGATACATTTCTCGATCACATGTTTACACTTGCACAAGCTGTTACATATCATGGCTGTACTTATTCTTTTGACCCTTGCTTTTCCTGTTTTTTGGCTGTATTTTCTGTTGTCTTTCCATCCAGTGCTCTCTGGCCTGTAGCGGAGCCACCAGCCACACCTGCAAGCAATTGAACCAGCAGCTTCTTTAGCACATTCTCTACAGCTGAGAGGCGCGGGTCAATCCCTCAGGGGTAAGTTCTTTGTGCCTAATTTTTGCCGTTCAAACTGCACGGCAAACTTTTCCAGCTGAACTTTGGGACTCTGTGACTTGCTTGCCTGGTGGACTCAAACCTCCAGCTTCCCTCATTTACCGTACCTAATCTAGTGACTCACCCACATGGCGTGCACTTCTGCCACCATCGCCTTTTGTTTGAACTTTTACTCGGAATAAATTTACGTTTTGTCACTCCAGCTGGCTCTGCATCTGGGATCCAGTAACACAAAACGTCACACAAGTCAGCATATAGGAGCAGAACTTAATCTTGTCTGCTCACTTGTGTTTATATTACTGCGTATTTCCTAATATGGAAAGAAAAGAACAAAGAATATGTAACGATAGTTTTCAGTGCTTAAAGAAAAGCAAAAAAAAAAAAAAGATTAAAAATATAAGCCGTTGGAAAACTTCAAGAAACAATCTAGTCCTAGTAGGATGTGTTTTGGGTTATAATGACTTGCAACCCTCCCAAAGGTTAGTGCCAAATGAATCGCAATTCACCTAATTAAGCATCTTGCGTCTCGAACAAAACAATTACTGAAGACACTGCCAGAGACTTTTCAATGCCAGTAAAACCAGACTCCTCGATCCACTCAACACATTCTGACCTCCTCCTCACTCATGTTTCGCTTGCGTTTATTAATAGCCACAGAAGTCTGTGAAGAGCGAATCAGTGACTCATGCCGCTGTCCATTCACAAAATGAACTTCTCAGTGATGAAGAGATGCATATGTGACAGGAAAAATTGCAGAGGCTGGAGAGAAAGCAACACGGGGGCTGCATGGGGACAGTTTGGAAAAAAGGTTGTTTGTTGGGTAGGTAAAAAAAAAAAAAAAAGGCCCATTAAGGGGACATGACTCAGCAGGAGCACCAAAAATAGACCCAGTAAGTTGTGCAGAGGTGGGACTGGATGCTGAGAGGTGAGGGTGGTGATTGTCATTGCTTCATCATTTCATCTCTCATCTTGACACTGTCAGCGTTAGTGTTAGGGTTGCATTTCATCTCAAGTGCATGCAGCCAGACTCACAAGGTAAACAATTGTTGACTTTGTACAGCCACCTAGTGGTAATAATGTGTGTCATAATTCTGTCACATGGCTATTACTATAACAAGTCAACGTCATTGCCACATACGGTAACTTGTAGCATAATACTCATTGGCGAATACATGTGCAGTCATGTGACGCTTATTATGTACAATATTCACAAAAAAGCCACATTTGACAGAGCAGCGTGTATCACAAGAAACATCCATCTTCTGTGCCAATGGTCCTCACTGGGGTCATGGATATGCTGGAGTCTATCCTACCCTGGACTGGTCGTGTATCACAAGGAATGTCACTCAATTAATGTGAGTGCTCCCCTCGCATGTGAATAATGACAGTAGCCTTGCACTACATAAATAATCAGAACACTCAAAATGAGATCTTCTGCTCAGATGCAGCCTTTTTGCAGGAAGGGACATTGCCAATTACTGGCCTGATATGCTGTACATATTTCAGCTTTTGGTTTTGGGCCACATGACATGGAGCAGTTTGTCTTGAGAAATGCAGCGGTGCATGTCATTTGCGGCATAATAATTCACCATGATGGTGTGGAAATATGAAAATAAATGAGAGCATGGAGGATTTGTTCTGCAAATGAAGATCATCAATTTTAATACCAGACCTTTCACCCCACGGAACATCATGCCCTGCGTCCATCAGCACTGCAATAATCAAAGAAGGTTGGGCAACAAACATCAAGCACCAAAAGTTGAATGTTTTAAGTGCAACTTAATGCCATCTATTTTTTCCTTCTGATTTTTGTCTGTAGTATCATCACATCAAGTGCCCCCTCCGGTTTTATACGCTTTATTGAACCCCGAGGGAGACTTCCCTTCGCACTCTGAGGAAAGTGAAGGGGTTGCTGTCTGAGGCTGTTTTTTCAAATCTATATACAAAAATATCAACAAAAAAAGCATAAAATATACATTAAAAAATACTTATTAGGGATGAGATTAATCCATTCCGGTATTGATATCGGGTTCCGATACCAGCGCAATTGGAAATGTCCGACACTACCTGTGGAAATTTCTCACCCATGAGTCATGTCTGTGCTTTAGTGCTGTCAGCTTGCTGTTGACAGCAAACGCAGCTAGAGGAATATCAACGAACGTAGCTGTCTCCACACATGCACCATCTCCGTCCTCCTCACTTGCAGCGCGCACACACACACACACACACACACACACACACAAGCCGATGTGTTTACTGCCACGTAAAATATCAACATCACAAACGACACCAAACTTCCAGGTCGTTACAATATGATACTTTCCTGGAAAGAGAATTTTACAGCCTTATACACCATCGACATTATGATAATGTAGAAACCTGGACATTAAGACTTGTCCATTTGCGTGTGGGTGTGTGTGTGTCTGATATTCTTCCAGTTACATTCGCTGATACTCTCTTTAGGTACAGAACTGTTTTGTTCTATGAAGCGAATGTTGATCGACCATCTCCTCGCCATTCATAGCGTCTGTAGATGCTACAATAATATTATTAAAGCAAATACTATAGCAAAACCTTTTGTAGCATCCGCATTGACGTATATACTGTATGCATTCAGGTAGCGAGGTTGACCTGGACGTGAACAAATGTAGATTTCTGAATCCCTAAATCAATTGCCGGCAGTTTTTAGCCATTCACGGGTGGTTTCTGAATGTAACCCTCGCAAATAGCAGGCATCTGCTGTATATTGCACAGCACAGCAGCAACAAAACCAACGTCGTAGTACCGCTAAGTAGCAAAGTGCTCCACCAACAGTAAGACAGGTGGTGAGTTCAATGCAAACAACAGTACATGCCACGGTGTAACATGCATGAGTTACACACCAGCAGCTGAGTAGCAGAACCAATGTTTGAAGGTGCATGCAAGAGTAGGTGAAGCTGCTGCACGCTGATCACTTCTGGTACTTTCAATGCAGCTTCTATTTTGTGGAGTTAATAAAACACCATGAGGTTGCCTAAAGCCACAGATGTGAAACCAGTGCTTATTGTCTTGGCCCTAATTAGAGGCTACAGCAATTATTTACTCATGGGTACGTGGTGAAATGAAGTGTTTGTGGTAGTAACCGAATAAGCTCACGCGCATGTGGTTTCTTTCAGCAAATGTCAACGTGGCACGTCATAGTGATTGCGTAACTTTGTGGTGAAGCAGCAGCAGCATGTCTTTGCACGACACAGTAGGGGACAGTGAAGAAGGAGCATTAACAGTAAGCACAATGCTGTAGAAGCAATGTCAATAATGCAGTTTAATCTTTCTCTCACAAGTGCAAACAACTTGCACTGTAGTAGAGAGGCTGATAAACAAAACAGCGGTGAGTCAACTACTCCATCTCTGTTAGGGCCACTATCAGGACGGGCTTGTATGCTAACATGAGGCAGGGAATTGAGGGGGGTGTTGAGCGACAGACCATTAAGAATCTTTCTCTCCCGGTTGGATTTATCACCGTAAAGGAAATGCAGCAGTCTGTTTTGCAGCAGACTATTAAGGATGTGGAAATGAAGTAAGGGAAGCAAGATGAATGCTAAACTACATTATTGGGGCTGTCACCTTGCATGGCTGGTAAGAACCAAGGAATTAACATAAAATGGCCAAGGCCAATGATCGATAACAAAAACTGGAGTGCTTGAGTCATCACCCATGATGAGAAACAATCAATTCTAATCAACCCTGGATGGTTTAGTAAATGCTTAAAGCATAAGAGTGCGAATTCCTCACTCAGCCCTTTCTTACCATTTTGGACTACTGTACCTCTAGTTCTGTTCAGCAACACAGGAAGTCAGTCCACATCTGTAACTCCAGTATATCAGTCAGGCCCAGCAGAGCCTTCTCTGCTGGCCTACCAGAAGCACCGACCTACATTTACTTAATTATATATATTCTATATAGATGTTGTATTAGTTTATTCCCCACAGTTTTTAATCTTAATTTTGAAGCGTGTCTCTTGGTTGTAATGCTTCCAGTAGAGTGTGTTTGTCTAATCAGATATCAGCTTCTATGTGTTGCCATATCAATGTAATCTGCCCAGGGCCTTCAGAATCAGGAGTGCTGGCCAATGGCACATATGCAATATTACCAAAGAAGCTGTTTCCTTAAACATTCAGATTTCACCTAACAGGACAGACTATCTGGCCGATAATGTCAACATTTTATGTCTTCTGATTGGTTGATCAGAGCAAAAATAGTTAGACAAGCCAAGCTCCGCCCACAATGGCTTTTTTAAAATGTAAATATTGATTCTGAATTACTTTTACCACACATTACCAAGCTGTTAATTCACACCCATTACATATGGCTCCACACCAAATCTACACTGGAGGAAGTTACTAATGCAAGAAAGTTACTTGCAGAAATTAAAGTCGGGTGTAAATTTGCACATATAATCTGTGTTCAAATTCCAATCAGAGTAAATGGCAAAGGTAGTTTTTTTAAACAATAATGGCCCTCACAGCATCAGCCAAGAAGTCCCCACTAAATGCCCAAGTACCAAAAGCACTGCCCGCCACTATATATACCAGCTATGTTACATTTGTTGTCCATTTTTAACACACGTAATGTGAGTTAAGATGCCGAGCAGTCCAAGACGTACCCCGCCTCTCGCCCAAGTCCGCCGGGATAGGCTCCAGCAACCTATTAAGGACAAGCGGCATAGAAAATTATTCATGTGAATTATCTTTTTTAAATTTAAATATGGCCAGAAGTTGCCAAAAGTGTTGGGACACCTCTCCAACTTGCATGGCCACAGGTGTATACATTCAATCACAAGTTCCAGTGAAAGGAACATTTATTCTTACTATAGTAGTTTGGGCACGTTCATGCTCACAACCTTGTCTGGGGCTGCCTACTTCCAGTTCCAACAAGCAGTGCAAAAAGCAGGGCCCATAAAGACAAGGATGAGCAAGGTTGGCGTGCATACAGCCAACAGGCCTGCACAGACTCCGAACCTCAGCCCAATATGACACCTTTGGGATGAATTAGAGTGAAGACACTGAGCCAGGCCTTCTCAGCCAACATCCATGCACCTCTGGAAGAATGGTTAAAAATACCCATCAACATACTCTCTCCGTGCATACAAAAGACCCTGAAGGAAAGCCTCTCCAGGAGAGCTTGGCATGCTGAAGTTCTTTTCATTGGAACTTCAGATTAGACATCTGTTGCCATAAAGTGATTGGAAAATGGAAAAACTTAAAAATTATGTCAGCGTGTTACAACACTGCATATGCGTCTATTGAAAAAAAAAGTTAACGCTTTTGGGGTGAAATGTCCTGGTAAAATAAAAAAAATACAATAATACAATTTGTAGTATTATATGTATTTACGCTTCTTCCAGTCCTTGTCCCTGACTCCTGAGTGTAAAAAAATAAAATCTCATCTTGTCATTATAAAGTTTTTCCTTCCAGTTTATACGGCAGTTCTACCTTCGAACAATAATAGCTTGTATAATTACTTAAAGTCTTTTCAGCTCTGCCTTACAAAACACTTCTGCAGGAGCAACATTTCTGTCCCGCTGATGAATCGCTTATACTGTATACACTGGAAGCTGTTAGTAGACAAGCTATAATATTCAGTGAACTTTCTTTCCGGAATGACGTCACATGGCGGGCATGTCATAACAATCGAAAGTCTTTTTATGACTGCAGCCAGAGAACAGCTTCCAGTCAAGACTTGTACGGAACATGTAGCTGATTATTCTAAAGGATTTGAACTATTCACTGCAAACCAGTTAAGGTTCATTTAGAGATTTCAACAAATACATGACAAATATGCACACACACCCTGTCGTTATTAATACGAAGGACAAGAGGGTGCTCCAGTTTTTACCTGGGGGATGCTGGGCTGTCCGCTCAGTGCTGCTGCAGTCGAAAGGAAGGCAGAACTGGATGCCTGTAAACAAGCGAGTGTGGGCATATTAGCCCAAACATTCATTCTCATTATTCATTCATTTGATGTAATGAACGGAGCAGATCCATATACTGTAGTCGGCGACTCAGAGCAGGCTTTAGGATTCTTCCTGCACAGTGGGGTGGGGGTGCATCACAAAATCAATGATTCTGGACAAATTCTGAGTTGTTTCTCAACAATACATTCATTAGTGATGCACACAAACAAGGCACACTGTCCATTTTAATAAGCTGATTTTAATTAGAAGTAGACAGATGCTGTTTTTACCAAGAATGGGCCATCATTCATTACAAAAAGAACATTTTTTAAAATAATATATCTGCATATTTTTTGGGAATCAACAGTTTTGTCATTGTCAGGTCAAGTTTTGAAACTTAACTACAGTATCTTACTTAAATGTCTCCTATCCTCCCGGACTTCATCGGGACTTCTCACTTTTCTTTTTGTTTCTTCTTTAATTTCCTCCCTCCTGTTCATCCTTGATAAATCACTTTATGTTTACATTGTAAAGCATCCTTTTCTTCAAAAGCGCCCCTCACCACATCGTAGTGCAAATTGTGTGGCTTCACTTGCTCACGGTTTTTCAAACAAATTATTTAATCATGCTATTATGGTGGAATATGGCCTATCATTGGTCAAGCACAGTTTCAAACATGACAATGAATGGAATAACAGGCTTTTGTTGCAGGTTTAAATGAATAACATAAGGCACAATAATAATAGCAGAATGATCATAAGAATATGGGCTCCTGTTACCCATGTTTGCTTGTCATAACCCATGACAAGGTTAAAACTCAACTCTGAACCCCCAACATCACTTCCTTCAAACCCATTCTGCTCCCATACTAGTTTTATTTATGGTTGAATTTTTTTGATTATGGTTTTATTTGATTTCAGCATGCATACAATTTACATTGGAATACATCACATAATACAAATTACCAGTATTTATGTCTTAAATGTCTTATTTTCTCTGATAATCCAAACTATATTGATTATTACAAATCTAAATGTGACTAAGGATGTTAAAAAAACACATTTAAAAGATCATAAACAGGTTTTCTGTATATACTATGAAAAAATTCCATTCATAAAGTAAATTGTGGAAATTCACTTATCAGGTCTGGAAGCAATTAACCGCGATAGACAAGGGATTACTGCATATGATGATTATTATTATGTACACTGTCTTGCATCATCATAAGCACAGATGTAATTTGGGGAAGTATGGGGGAATATGTTCACTATACTTTTTCTAAAGGTATTTTTCGTTCTCAGTACGCGTATCTCTCGTATCCCTTCCGACATTTCACCATTCAATCTTTCGTTTAATATTTTAGAATTCCGTATTTTGCTTTTTTTTTTTTTTACCAGCATAGTGTGTGTAATTTTTGGGCTAATTAATAAAAGGTCTGTCAACTAAATGCACATAAATTTACTGATGCAATACATCAGCGGACATTTTAGCCCAGTAATTAAGAAATGGATGCATGGCTAACTTTTCTAATGAGATGCACACATTTCTAGAAAATCTTCAACAAACTGTAATGCCCGTGCTTGTGATTAAGAAAGATGTGGTCACCCATGCAATTCCATCTGCATATGTGAGCTATTTTTAATGACATGCTTATTTTGTTTACAGTTAGACGTCATGTGGCAAACGCCGCTCTTATTTTAAAGGCCCTTGGATGTTCTGTGTGTGAGAATGTCTTTTTATGGCTAAAACAAGCTTCGTTAAAAACGAAATGGGCTTTTTGTCTTTTTTCACTCAGAACCTGCACGTCGTCATTGGGCATTGTAAAGCGCTCCTTACAATATACTCTTTCGGCCCAAATCACACACACACACAACCGCACTAGCATGCTTCTATTCACGGAGGGTGAATGGAAGCTAGCGGAAGCGAAGGAGATTCCGCCAACTTTCGCCGGTGTTTATCGGCCATTTGGGAGGGGGCAGTTTGTGTTTGTAATGAGATTCCCCCATGATTGAGCCGAATTGCTACACAAACGTGGAGAAGGATTTTTACAATGACAGCTTTTTATTCACATTATGTCCATTTTTCACCAGATTCCTCATTTAATTCCATTTTTATTGGCCAATTCCACTCTTCAGTTAACGCGGAAACCATCTATTAGGACCCAGTCTGATTTTGGAATCCTGGCTTGAATTTGTACTTCAGTTGTTTGTCCACTCACGATGGCTGTGGTTTAAGTCTGCTTATTCATTTATTACCAAATTGAAGGGGAAAGTTTTACAATCATAATAAAGCAGTAGGCCCAATACATAAATACAGACAACAAACGATATAGCATATCATTTTCGGGGAATCCCCACATACAGTGATAGGTTCTCCCTGCTGTGCAGTGCGGGGATTGGAACGGCAATATGAATAAAAACACCCTTCAGGTACAAAATCAAAGTACCTATTTGTCCATATGATGCACACACAGCAAAAAACAACATCCCGCTCTTTTCGCCTCCATACTCCTCGCACAGTGAGGCGTTCTGGTGCACCCTTAATTGTGAGTGTTTGCCACTAATTGTTTTTATTTTTATTTGCGTACCCCCATCACATTCGGCGTGCCCCACTTTGGGAACCTGGGGTTAACATGTTGGATGCTGGTTTTGCCTGATAATGTCAGCTAGATGGTTTTGAATGTCATTTAAACATAACATTTGAGTCAGAGCCCCCCAGAAATCAAGCCAGTTGTGACCCCCATCTTCCGAAATCAAACTTTATGAGACCAGACAATACGAGACGGGATTTGATCATTGCTTTAAAGAAAAGTACAATATGAAGTATAAAAAAACATGACGATATGTTGAAATCTACTAATTTCATTTCTACTTGCATTACCTTGCACTGTTCCTCAGCAGGCTACAATCTTCTGCACTGAGTGTATGCTACTAACCCCGCCTCCATCCAGCAAGACAAAAAGACTATGACTGACAAAGGGCTCACTCCGTTCATGCCGTTGTTCAACGGGACAAACGCGCCAATGTTCTGAAACCAATGCACAGAGTGAACTCTCTTCCTGCCTGTTTGGAGGCAAGAAGCAAGGAAAACAAACACAGATGCACATGGCAATATAATTTAGACAATATATACATTATTGAGTTCATTTTCACTTATTGTGTGATTAATACATTTATTATTGTCCCGGGATATCTTTTTAATTCTGCAACGTCTTATGACACCCCTAATTAATAAGTATTTGGTACATCTGATTTAATATTGTGTGAACTTACGCCCCAAAAATCTGTCAAATGTCTCTTCTAACAAAAACAAAGTCGTAGTCACTTCTGTCATATTTGCATCTATTTCAGGGTTTATGCTTTGTAAATGAAACTATGGCTATGAACGAGCGAGTAAAGAAAGAGATGCTTTTCTGCTGAAATAACAAAATGAATACAACGATACAACCAATTAACATTCCATCACTTGAAAAATCCTTCTGCCTCAGCCAATTTAGCCAAAACTTTCACAAAGTGCCCAGGAAAAAAAAAAGTCATTCTCTGAAAGCGCACGGGATGCTCAGGTTCCTTCTTTGGCGGTGTGCTTTGTTAGAGCACAGACGTCAGTGGGCATGTACAGCCCACTAATTGGGCACACAGCAAAGATGTATCTTTTGATTGATCTGGCTTTTTAAGTTGTTCCTTGCTCATAATAGAATTGAGCCGTCGGTGGCTATGTAGAAGATTTTAATTGCACTGATCATCAGGAAGAAAGAACAAACAAGATCAAATGCATATAGTCAGGCATGGCGTGGTGTTTGAAATGCACAAAATCTGAAGATGTCAGTCATGCATCAAATGACCAACTCCTCATACCATTACTAAAGCATCCTCATCACTCACTGTCACATGTATAAAAAAATACCCACACAATGCACAGTACTTCTCCGCGTCATTGCACTCGTTATCCTGTAGGATTACATTCTGAACATTTTGATTCCTGAGGACAGCAATGATATCAGACACAAATATGATACAGTACAAATACACATGATCATCTTTCAACATGTCATTTTATTACTCTGATCAGATGCTTGTGACTGAAATACCGAGTATTTTGAATTCAAAATAGTTGCCACGATATAAGTAATGTGAATATTAATTGTGTATAAGTGGCACTATACCTTATACCATTACTGTTCGACTTTGGGAATATATTTGAGCATACATAGGAATGATTTAAGACATCAACACTACAGTATTCCAGATTCCAGAATTTAAGATGACTTCATATTTCGTACTACTTTGTCCATCAGTGAGCTCACATAGTAAACATCCTTGCATTTCATAGTTATATGATAACTGTCCAAATGATCTCACTCCAGCTTTGAAGTGAAATTGCATACACATACAAGCAAAGAGAATGGAGGTTGTCACTGTCACTGTAAGTATTTTCAATTTTGACTCTTCCATCTTGTCTTGTCTTTGAGTAGTCCAAAAAGCTTCTTAAAATAGTTGGGTAACTTCTTGATAGCCATCCTCTGACTGTTACTGGGTTTTTGAGCTGAGCAGTCATTTCTTTGCAGTTTTTCACATAATATTTAAAATCACTATTGTTACGTACATTTGTCACAGTTGAAGACAGTTCTTGGAGTATGATGGCTCTTGCTGCTATAAACACAGTTAATCTTTGTGGGATTTTGTGAGGAAGTCCTTGCTTTGAATGCCAATAATCTCATCACATTTTGGATCAGTGCACTGCTCTACATCACTCTGGCAGCTATTAACCATGAGTTATCCATATACTTTGGGCTACATTTTGTCTGCTGAGATTTAAGTACAAGTTCACAGAGTGAGAGATACATATGTGATTTCTGCACTGTTATACTCATATCTCCCACTCCAAAGTTCAACACTGGCACTCCTCTGTACTGATTTTTGCCCCTGGGTTCTTTTCTGCCATCGGTACCAAAGGAAGGCTTCCTCGCATGAAGACTCATCTGGACTCTCTAGGGTCTTTTCTTTCACAAATGCCCCATGCCCTTGGGAAAACTCCGTTGACTCAAGTGGATTTTCAGTTATCTCAGACATGCTTGCCTGGGTCATTGATGGTGGCACTATGTCTTCCAGATCATGCGGCAATACATTGGAATTGGATGGCAAAGGATCTAGTGTTGGATTTGTGGGTCCAAAGTCCATTTCTAGAGAGGTATCAGGGGATAATGAACTTGGTGGTGATATTGTGACGGTGACCTGTGGTAGCGGGGCTTTCTGTAATACTGACGATCCACTCTGAGGCCCAGAACTTAAACACACTGTAAATGGCTTCAAACAAGTAGCATCTGTTGACCAAGAGTGATCCACATGGCATGTTGCAGCAGGGTCTGCAATGACTACTGATGAACTTAGGCAATCTGGTTGATTGAAAGGAGTATCTAAATCCAAAATAGAGGGAGAGTCAAAACTTGGGTCAAATGGCTCTGGTTCAGGGTCCATGAACACTGAATCTAGATCCTCTTGATCTAAGGAAGTCAGCATAACTAAGTCAAAGTGAACCAGATCAGCATGATATATTGGGGTGTTATCAAGAGGTTCGGGAAGGGGCGGCCATTCAGAGTCTTCTGTTTCTGGTTCAGTGTTTGGTTGGGTTTGTACTGAACTAGACGAAAAAGTGGAGTCTGATTGCATTTGCTCCAAGAGAGAACTTGTGGTATTGTCTGGAAGAGAGATATTGGGGTCAGGATTTGGATCGCTGTCAGTTGGACTTCTAGGACTATCTATGTCAAAGTGCTCTGTCACGACAATGAAAGGACATTTATCCACGCTACATGATGGAGCAGTATTATGCTCACTCGTGGCTGCATCATACACTAAGAACTGGTGCTCATCTGTCGTGTGGGATGTTGAGGCAAAGGGTAAGTCTATTGTTTTTGGTTCTGGTTCGCTTGTGTCTGAATGAGTTGAATCTTCTAATGCTGTGTTTGTTGGACATGCAGGCCTTTGATCTGACTCATCCCCAACAAAATGATCTGGAAAATCAGAATCTGATGTTTTGTCATATCCGTGCTCTTCTGGTGGAGACACAGTAACAACAGGGACTGGATATGGAAGTCTCTCAGTGCGCTCCATGTCTGGGGATCTTATCTCAGTTTGATGAAGTACTTCATCATTAGATGGATTGTCACTGATTTGCTGTGGAGTGATTGTAATCTTTTGGTCCACTGTCACTGAATTCTGGGGCCTGTCAGTGGATATTTCTGATGAAGGTACCACAACACCGTCAGATGTGAGCGGTCCTTTAGTGATTGTGTCAGACAAACTTCTAACATCTTGGTCGGGCAACTCTGTTTTTGATTTATGTGGGTCTACGGGGGCCATCATTTGTGAATCCAAAGTCTCCGGTTTGACATTTCTAACACAGCACGGGATTATTGGATCCAAAGAAAGTGGTATGGCACTTTCCACATACATTGACTGTGGACGTGCAAGAATGTTTGGATCCATAGAGAGCTGCTTTGGCAGTTTTTGTCGTGACCCTTTCCTTTTTTCCTTCTCTTCTGGACAGTTGACTGCTGCATCTGCTGTGCTTTGCCGCACCAAGACCTTGCTTCTGGCTTGAGTGCCCACAGAAACTTTAGATACATGTTTCGTTTTCACCTTAGCTCCTCCAGTGCTTTGATCCATCCCAGGGGTCCCAAAACCTTCAGCACCCACTCCTGCCCCAACACCTGGCGTTGCCTCTGCTCCAGCCCCTGGCATTGCCCCAGTCCCCACCTCTCTGCCCAATCCTAACCCCGCTGATAAGTTACAACTTTGGGGAGACCATGTGTTGTAATGCTTTGTGAATGTGTTGAAATTACTGTTGAAAGCACGAAGCTCTTTACAGAGGTCTCTTCTCAGTTCAGCCAGCTCTCGACGCATTGCAGAGACCTCCTCCTTCCATTGCATGCTAATAGCTGCAGCCAGGGTTGCTGACTCTTTAATACTGGCCTGAATGGCTTTTGGTGAAGGCCTTTCTGATGTAGTAGATCTGGGGGATTTGAAAAGGCTTGGAGAGACTGGTGGTCCATACAGAGGTTTGGCTGTAGCCACCATGTTATCTTGGTGGTAAGACTTGTCTCTTCTGATGGGGCAGCCTAGATCATCATGAGCCAAAGGGGATTTGTCTGCTGTGAAATCCTCATGTGCCCTGGCTTGCTTGGGTAAACAAGAGTCTTCCTGCACATAATTTCTGTCTGGAAGACAAATGTAAATATGTATTTGTAATATGGCCACAGGTGTGAGCAGCTGGAGAGAATGTGCTTTTGTTCATTGTCACAGAGCAGTAACATAAAGTCATGCACTAATTGCCATGAGTCAAAATAAGATTATAACATAAATCTACAATGTGAATTTTATTGTTTCTATTGCCACATTTTGCTCACCGAATAAATTGTGTGTATGATTAAAATGTATTTATTCGGTAATACCATGATACATTACTACAGTATATCCTGTGTAATGTGGATAAAGCGCTCCCATTTTGACTCATTTATGTTGATGGTTTACACTGCCTTCTCAAAATATCTATCTATCTATCTATCTATCTATCTATCTATCTATCTATCTAATAATTTGTAGCATGCATTCTTAACATCTTTTCAATGCACAAAGACCTCCTAACCCCTAGAACACACACAAAATATACATAATATATAGGATGCTTAAAAGAAAATTGCATGCCCTTCTGCTCTCAGCTAAGAAACAGGCGTATGTACTTTGTGCAATGAAAAGAGGCAAAGATGAGCAAAGCTTCCAAACCTTTTCCCACCAATCAAGATGTATAGTATGAACCCTATTGAAAATACTGTGTCCAATTTGACCGAAACATTCCAAGCTCCGATTGCCTCATGTCCAAAATAAATAAATCCATCAAATGCCAAGTCCTGTCTCCTGAAAGATAAACTTATTCTATTCAGGATGGAGTTTACTGAGAAAGCAGTGTAAGCAAGCACCAATAGCATTGATAGTCTTGATAAGCACATCTCCAGATGGACACACCTCTAACCCTCCCTACTTTAGTCCCACTTTTGTGCAACAGGAGGCAGAATCCATTGAGACTTCTTTTGTGGACATGTTTTTTTTCCTTCTTTTCTTCACCCAGTCTTCATCGTTCATTCATTCGTGCTTGGACGGAGCTTTTCCCTTGAGAAGCCATTAATCTAGAGAAGTCATGAAACCACCAGCAGCTTTCAATTTATAATCACGTCTCAGTACCAGAAATAAATGGATGTGTCAGCTGAGAAGGTTTAGATTTAACAGTGTAACAATGTCTTTGATGGGTGATTAAACCTTGTGAGCTTTCGCAAATGTTTACATTCAGTGCCAACTGTTATTTATCCATGTTGCATAATCATCACAAGATCTGGTGGTGTGTTGAAAACAATGGATTTGCATTTTGACAAAATACTCATAAAGCCCTGAGAGCAAAGAAATCTCCCAGTGTATCCTGTGACATTTAGAGATTTGCAGCACATTATAAACTATCTTTACAAGTAGAGAACTCATATGACACTTTCACCATTCCTTTGCCCAATTTATAGTAAAAAATATACCTTGCGGCATAACAGAGAAAGTCAGACATTAAATGTAATGCAGAAAGCCATTGAGAATTTGGAGTGTTTTTTGGTTCTGGAGATTTTCAATAGGGTTCATAACTTTACTCTCTGATGCATCCAATGGACGAGCAGATGAGGCACTGCATCCAAAATACAGACTTATGAACTTGCACAGGTCAAAGGTGTAGGTATGGCAACTCTACATCCATCAAAAATAATGGAAACACATAATAAGTCATGCAAGATTATGACACAACACAGTATTACATTTTATGTCATCTTAAAAGTCAGACATTACCATGTGTTCATAACAGATAAAATAATAAACTGCTGTTCCGTCAGTACACAAGCACCTATTGGATGAAGAGAATGGACACTTTCTTTTACCTGTGGTAGATCTGATGGTGGAGGTGACTGTGGAAGCCATGGGTTGGATGCATTCATCATCTTGAGAGTAGCCGGCTTGGATGGCTCGTAGGTAACTGTGGCTTCGGGTTCGGAAGCAGCCGGGTAAGTCCAACGCATCCATGGCCTGGGATTCGACCTCGCTGAACACGGACTCACAGACGGATTCAAACTGGCCATTTATTTCTGTTTCACTCACCTGGCAGGAAAGAAAAAACTTGAGAAGAGGGAAACTAGAAAGGCACTTAGTAGCTAAGAGGGTGTATGCCAGTGTGCAAATGTTCAACATTTCTGCCACGCATGAGCTCCGTGCCACTTGCGTGATCTAGTCGTGAATGCAACGCAACTTATTTGCAAACAATAAGGATTATAAGTAATAAGTAATTTAATAAGTAATAAGTAATTTCTGTAGCCTCTTGAATCTTCGTCTTGAAGTTCTGTTCATAACGGATCATAGATCATAATGCACAAAATGATGTTCATTCATTTATTTTCTATGCCACTTATCCTCTATAGGGTCGCGGGTATGCTGGAGCCTATCCCAGCTGGCTTTGGGCAAAAGGCTGGGGTACACCCTAGACTGGTCGCCAGTCAATCGCAGGGCACATATAGACAAACAAACATTCACACTCACATTCATACCGATGGATAATTTAGAGTCGGCAATCAACCTAACGCATGTTTTTGGAATGTGGGAGGAAACCGGAGTACCCGGAGAAAACCCACGCACGCACGAGGAGAACATGCAAACTCCACACAGAGATGCTCAACGGAGATTCGACCCCTGAACCTTCTGACTGTGAGGCCAATGTGCAGCCCCGCCCAAAATGATGTCTTCTAGGCAATCATTCACACTGTCCGTGCTTTCCTTTTTCTAGTATGCTTTCTACCCATCCTTTCTGCATTCACTCCTGGTCTTTGGCAAGTCGTAATAGTTCTGCAGCTGCGAGATAATATACAGTACATACCTTTTCTTTTTTGCAATCAGAGTTTCTACTTTGGAGTTCAACATCTTGTAGGTCCCTTGCAAAACAAGAAGTTAATGAAGCTAGGAGTGATGCTCGCGAGGCATGGCGTCCCAAGGGACAACGTGGGACCAAATAATGGCACAACTGCTTCACGAATGTGAGAAGCGGTGGCGACAATGTTCTATACTAGAAATAAACAGTACTTGACTGAGGTGTAAATAAGTCTTGCAGGAGCGTGGCCGTTTGTGCCATTTTTGGACACAAATTGCATGCCCATGCAGAACTTAACCATTTAGTGTTAAGTAGTGTTATTGTTTTATTTAGATTGTTTTTCTTACTTTGTATTCTTACAGAAAGCCCTGAAAAAAACCAAACCATATTCACACCACAATGTTACGTATATATACAGATGATGTCCCAGTGATTTGTGTAGATGCACCAACACACCACAGAGAGATTTGACAGCGTGTGCTGAATGGTGTGGTATGCTGCTTGCACAAAGGACAACAAATAATTACAAATCACAACAAGGAGACACATTAGGCAAGTTTTCTGACTCACCTGGCTCACCTGGCTAACACAGCTTGCCTGACTGAGGGTGCTGACTGCCCGCATGTAGCTTTGATTCCTGGAGCGAAACTTTGGGGAGTTGTAGTTTGCAGCGGGGTCCAGGGCAATGCTTGGGTGCATGGCTGTTTGCAAGTGGTAACTCTGACTGAACACACAGAGAGAAGTAGGCCAGGAGTGGCACTTTTAGGCAATTAAATATAGTTGAATAACTACAAAGTATACTTGATGACTTGTGGCTACAACTGCATGCTGTGCACCACGTTGGGCTTCCCCAGGACGTCCTGAACTTGAGAGGAAAACAGTTTATGACCTTTCTACCTCCATGAAGAGACTGTGCAGCAGTGTCCTTAAAAAGGTGATTGGATTTATGTTGTGCTGAAACATCAAATCAATGTGTGCAAATGAGGGAAATGCAAATCAGGAGCTAGTTAGCGAGCACACACTTCAGGGAGCACCCCGTTATCCTCCGCATCAATTAAATGTGCCAACCAAGCAGGGAAGGGGAAATGTTCTGCACACCCTGCCAAGGAAGGAATATGCCAAATGAATGTAAAGACAAAGAGGGAGAAAGATTCAGTAAACAAACTCAGAATACCAAGTCACAGTAGAAATACACGTTTCTCTCTGCTGGATCTCTTTCTAATAGCAGGTAAGGATGAGTTAGAACCCTTCAATGGCCATAAACGTTACGCAGTAAATGAAATGCCAGTGTGATTAAAAAGAAGGGTCTCAGTACATCATTATGTTGTCACATGTCCTTGGTCCATGTTTGCAAAGTCACTCCAAATGAAAGTTCAAACATCCAATAATCAGATCTGAAAAAGCTGCATATGTAAAGGTAAAATGCTCGCAATATTAAATCAGACTGTGCTGTTTTCACTTTCAATCTATATTATGGCATGCCTTATGTAAAGCAACAAAACGGTGGGACCTCTGAAGTCCCTCAGGTTGGAAATGTAAACTCACATACAATACATAAGAAGTTTGTATGCCATTTCATTCAGGTTGAGTGTTTTCATGTTGTGAGACAGCGAGTGCCATCGTTTACACTGGTGTAACAGGTAATAATGTTAAAATGCCTACATAGTGAATGAAGGACGGGGACAGCTTGATCCTTGATCGTTGATGCTGAGACAGATTGCAAGACAGCCCTGCTTTTTGCAGGTGCTATATGGTCTAGGACCACCCGAGAATGGCAAAAATCCACAACTAATTGATACACCCATAAATATCTACCCATCCATCTCCAAACTTTCCTTCTAACTTGACATTGATGTTTTCTTCCGAGTTCGGACCGACCCGACAAGAGGCTGGTTAGGACACACAGCAAACATTTTTCCTTGGTTTGCCTACATTTAGCAGGTAGCGTACAATATGCCCAGCGTCTTATTAATACATGGCATGAGTCCAACAGTGTTTGTGCCGTATTTAAATTGCTAAATCTCACAGCCTATTAAGGCGCTAACAAAATGGAAATCAACCTTGTAACCCAGCTCCATTGCCCATCTGTGGTGGATCAGTGGTTCATTCTGGATTTCCCTGCTAACTATTATATTTATGCCAGAAGGCTATGCTTTTCTTATTGATCACGGCTGCAAAATAACCCACAATGGAGCCAAACAAAGTTGCAAGTGCCCGCATTTTTTTATAAAAAAAAGGTGGGAAACACTATTAAATATAAGAAATACCTTAAAACTTAAAAGGTGTCATTAGTGTCAATCTCTCTTATTCGCCTCCCTCACTGTTCGTCATTGCCTATTTGTTAAGACCTCAGTCCAGGTAAAAGAGATGTTACATTTTAATGTATTCCTTTTATTTGCCATTTATACACATTTGGACTTGTTTTCTAAATGTAAAACTACAGTACAAAGAAGTGCTTTGTGTTAATATATTTGGATGTCCAAAATGGATTTATTAGATTTGCTTTATTTCTTATTGGAAAACCTGCTTCGGTTAGAGTACATTTTGATTTGGTTTGAGTCCGACCTTGTGAGATCGGATTCAGAAGAACCCTCCCTGTCTCTTTTGGATCTGCCTCACACATTTAGCTGCCTAACACTAATGATAATCTAAAATAATTGGTGAACAGACATAATTAGAGTGGCGTGGACATTATATATGTTTTACGTTTGCATTTCACAGCAACTTGATGATGAATTTGAGTGAATTGTTGATGAATTTCTAGGCGCAGTCAAGGCGTTGAGGGAGTCCAGCTTGGCGACCTTAGGATCTCGTCTCTGCTATTTGCAGACAAAGTGGTCCTTATGGCCTCATCAGGCTGTGACCTTCAGCATTTACTGGAGCGGTTTGCAGCTGAGTGTGAAGCTTCTGGAATGAGACTCAGCACCTCCAAATCCGAGGCCATGGTTCTCAGTCGGAAACGGGTGGACTGTACCCTCCGGGTTGGGAGTGAGGTCTTGTCTCAGGTGGAAAGTTCAAGTATCTGGGGGTCTTGTTCACGAGTGAGGGAAAGTTGGAGCGTGAGGTCGACAGACGGATCGGTGCAGCGTCCGCAGTAATGCGGTCGCTGTACCGGACCGTCGTGGTGGAGAGAGAGCTGAGCCGGAAGGCAGATCTTCAATCGATTTACGTTCCCACCCTCACCTATGGTCATGAGTTATGGGTCATGACCGAAAGAACGAGATCGCGGATACAAGCGGCGGAAATGAGTTTCCTCCGTAGGGTGGCTGGACTCATCCTAAGAGATAGGGTGAGGAGCTCAGCCATCCGGGAAAAGCTCAGAGTAGAGCCGCTGCTCCTGCACATCGAGAGGAGCCAGTTGAGTTGGCTCGGGCATCTAGTCCGGATGCCTCCCGGGCGCCTCTCTGGTGAGATGTTTCGGGCATGCCCAGCCGGGAGAAGGCCCCGGGGAAGACCTAGGACACGCTGGAGGGACTATGTCTCACAGCTGGCCTGGGAACGCCTTGGTGTCCTCCCGGTGGAGCTGGAAGAGGTCGCCGGGGACCGGGAAGTCCGGACTTCCCCACTGAAACTGCTGCCCCGCGACACGGACCCGGATAAGCGGAAAAAAATGGAATGGACCAGCAAACAAAGTGCAAAGTCTCACAGCTTGAAGAAAAAACATTAGTATAGAAAAAGACAAATACGCAAACATTTTAAAACTTCTTAAACAGGGGTACATGCAAGCTGTACAGTTTACCTGTTTTTTTTGTATTCATAAAATATTGTTGACAGGAGGAACTCCATGTGTTTTCTGCATAAAAAAAACAACATATTTTTGGAGAAAAAAGACCAAAAAAATCATTTTGGACCAGCATCCTGTAACTACTTGTCTTTGACCTTAGAGGGTTCACTTTAGTTTGTCACCCATTTGTGTCTGCAATATGAAGAAGTTCCCATTGACCTCCATATTAAATGTCAGCATTGGTGGCAAGCCAGCCACCCCGCATATCTGACCACTGCAGCTGGCAGCCACAGAGAGCTAAAGGAAGGTACTGATCGTGTATTCACCTCAAGTCTGCGGCAAAATTGGTGATGTAGTTACGCATGTCACTGTTGATTTTATCCAGGCGATAAGAGCTGTGGGCAGAGAGGAAAACACAGTTACTGGGTCCCACAAGTGGGAGTTGGATGGAGGTGACTTCGCTAGCCATTAGTCCACTGGAAATAGCTTTGTATGGCAATTGCGGTGGGCTCAATGTTTGCTTGGGAGTTTTCACCACCAAAGTGCTGCAAACATTTGGGTGACGGAACATGACCAGCATGGTCTCTGTGTGATGATAAAAGAGGGAAGACATTGTCGTAACATTTAATTGGTTTGCCTTGGTCGGGGAATATCTAGACACACACGTGAGAATACACACACAGACAAGCCCAAAAGCACACACACACACACACACACAAATGAAGGCTGCATTTCCTTGTGTGCCCAATTAAAGTCACACAAACATTAACTGAGCCAAATTAAAGTGGAAAAAATGAGCTACTAAATGTACAGTATGTCTGAGAAAAGAATTTACCAAAACATTTACGTGACCAGACTTTATTTATATGTTTATATGTATATACATTGTGTGTGTGTGTATATGTGTATATATATATATATACATATATATATATATATAT
>QODF01000007.1:5719994-5775345 GCA_024372805.1 Oostethus manadensis
GTCAATGGTATCAATTCCTTCATCCTCCAGGAACTGCCTGCATACTCCAGCCACATGAGGTCGGGCATTGTCGTGGACCAGGAGGAACCCATGTCCCACTGCACCAGCGTAGGTTCTGACAGTGGGTCCAAGGATTTCATCCCGATACCTAATAGCAGTCAGGGTGCCATTATCTAACCTGTAGAGTTCTGTGCGTCCTTCCAGGGATATGCCTCTCTAGACCATCACTGACCCACCACCAAACCGGTCATGCTGAATGATGTTGCAGGCAGCATAACGTTCTCCACGGCGTCTTCAGACCCTTTCACGTCTGTTGCATGTGCTCAACTTGCTGTCATCGATGAAGAGCACAGGGTAACACTACCGGACGTCGAGCCCTAGAACCACCCTCATGGAGCTTGTTTCTGATTGTTTGGTCAGAAACATTCACACCCGTGTCCGGCTGGAGGTCATTTTGTAGGGCTCTGGCAGCTACCAATCCTGCTGAGGGTTTAAGGACCTTCTACGATCCTGTCCAGCTCTCCTGGAGCAACTACCTGTCTCCTGAAATCTCCTCGATGCTCTTGAGACTGTGCTGGGAGACACAGCAAACCTTCTTGCAACGGTACGTATTGATTCCTTTTGGATCCTTTTGTTCCCTTTTATGCCTCAGTTCCTGTTTCTGCGCTTATATTTTAACAGCTCTTCCTGATTTCCTTGGTTTGTGTCTGCTTGCTTTGCTTTTCTTTTCAGTTGCACCTGTCACTAATTTGAGTTGCATTTCTATTTAGTTCAGGTGCGTTCTGGTCTTTTTTGTCATTGCATTTTTTTGTGTATGTTTCTTTGCTGTCCTTCGTCCTGCCGCTGCACAGCAGCAATTATTATAAAAAATAGTAGTAATAATAAAGTCCTGCTCCTTGCATCCTCGTAGTAGTCGCCATCATGCCGAGGCAAAAACGTAACAGAACGCAACGACCATATGAAGACGACCTCGCGGAGAGCAATTTCTGGACGCTACAGATAAGGCGATGGATGAGGAGACCGCCAAATTCACTCCAGAGGAGGCGGATACTGATGGCGTGGGTGTGGCTGGGAACTGCCGCACACACATCAGCCCGACCGCGACGGAGGTACCCGGTGGTTCCGGGCGGGGGGTGTCGTCAGGGTGAGCTCGGTACCCGCCTCCAAACCTCCCTCCACCTTTCCCTAGTTCCTGCGTCGGTGGTGGTCGGCGTCTGGAATCCGCCTTCGGAAGGCGGGGGCTAGTGCGTCCTGCTGGGCATCGGAGAGTGCACAGGCTCCGCCGGCAGCAGCTCCTCGCCAAGTTTCGTCATCTGCAGCTCTTCGCCAAGTTCCGCCAGATGCACCTTCTCGCCAGTTTAAGCAGTCCTACTCTTTTTCCAGGCTTCCCTTAAATTATGTTGGCCCAACATTATTGAGAGGCCAATTGTCTGGACAGTGTTTTGAGTAAATCTATATTGCTATACAAGCACTGACTACTCGAAGGGATATGTAAACATTATTTCTATTGCATTGTTTCTTGAGAAGCTATAGTTGTGAAATATTTTAGAAAACATTTTACAAATAAATGCAAAATAAAAACCCAGATGGCTTTGTTAATCTGACCGATCAATGATTTTTCCCGATGATAACTTATCTTATTGGATGCATAAAATTTTAGAGTCTGATTCAATAAAATAATCTAATAAAAATTCTACATTTGCAAATATACAGTATATATAATATTATTATGCAAATATTATATTAATTTGACAACGTGTACAATACGTGTATCATTTTGAGACTGTCCATTAAAAAAAAAAAAAGCAGTAGAAAGAAACATTACAGAAAAAAGAGAATAAAGATATTAAATAGCTCCATACTGATTTTATAACAAAGTCAGTTTCTTACGACAAAAAACATCAATCAAGTGCTGTCAGGTTTTAGCTGAGCTAAGGAATGGCTTAACCCCCGGAATGCAGAGACACATTCAAGGTGTGCAAGTAAAAAGACATTTAATAAACAAACGCAGGTGCCAAGGTACTCACAGTAGGGCAGGACCCAAAAACAAAAGCTGGAGGCTTGGGCGGAACCTTGGGCGAAGCTGGAGGCTGGGTGGAGAGCCAGGTGCGGGCGGAACCTTGGGACGAGCGGCAGGTGCGGGCGGAGCAGCGACTGTTGCGAGCGGAGCCTTGCCGGCTATGTGTGGAGCGGCGGCTGTGGGGGGAACGTTGGGAGGAGGCCGGGGAGGAGCGGCGGCTGCAGGCGGAACCTTGGGCAGAGCAGCAGTTGCGGCCGGAACCTTGGCTGGAGGCCTTGGGTCGGCTGCGACCGCACTGAGACAGCGTTAGCCCACCCTCAAAGGACATATTCCAGACCTACCCCAGAAAACCAGACGCGTGATGAAGAGGCTGGAGGTGGGCCTTGCGACCCGGCCATCTTCCCTGTTCAGGTTGGTGAACTGGTAGGCCTCACTTGGCTCAAGATCCACGGTCCTTAAATTAATTGGTCTAGACTGGCTATTACTAATTGGAACCAGTACTGTCATTTTCACTGCCTCCGTTCCGCGTCCGTTTAGGCACCCAGCGCTCTCACGATTGATCTTTCTCAAGTCCCCAAGGAATATCACGAGGTATTCCGTAAGGATAGGGCCATGGAGTTCCCACCCCACCATCCATACGACTGTGCCATCGACCTCCTACTGGGAGGTCACTGGCCCACCTCCCAATTGTTTAACATCTCTAATCCAGAACGCGCGGCTCGTGAAAACTACATCTTCACCTCCCTTGCAGCCGGACACATTCGTCCTTCCTCTTCACCGTTGGGCGCCGTTTTTTTTTTTTGTTGAAAAAAAAAGAAAGGTTCATTAAAACCATGCATTGATTACCGGGTGCTCCTCGCTTCACTCCGCTGTCATTTTTTCTAAACTGGATTTTAGGAATGCGTACCACTTAGTCAGGATTAGGGAGGGGGATGAATGGAAGACAGCGTTTAACACACCAATGGGGCTTTTTGAGTACCTGGTTACGCCTTTCGGCCACACGAACGCGCCTGCACTCCAATTGACCCTGGAGGCAGATATTGCATTTATCAAACTAAAATCATTATTCGTCACGTCAAATGTCCTCACCCACCCCTGACCCCTCTCGTCAGTTTTATTGTGGAGGTGGATGCCTCTGATTCCGGGGTTAGGGTCGTCGTCTCACAACATTCTCCTTCCGACCGTAGACTCCGCCCCTGTGCTTTTTTTTTTCGCACCGTCTCTCTCAGGCTGAAAGAAATTATGATATAGGCAATAGGGAACTCCTGACCATCGTCCTAGGCTTACAGGACTGGAGACACTGGCTAGAGGGCTCTGCTTACCCCTTCACTGTATTTGCAGACCATAAAAACCTAGCCTACCTTAGTTCCGCCCGACAACTCAACCCCCTCCAGGCACGGTGGTCTCTATTTCTGGCTAGGTTCAATTTTATCATTACATACCGTCTTGGCTCTCGCAACAGTGCTCCCTTAGTTGCACCGGTCATTCTTTGTTTTGACTTTGAGGATTTTTTGCACCCAGCGTTTAATTGTTCCTGGAGAGCAACCATTAAAGATCTAATTATTTGAAACGACTTTACTGTCTGGCTCTGCTTGTGGGGATCGCCACCTGACTGGCCGTAACAAAGTCAACCCAACACCAGACTGGAATAAAAGATATGTAGGATAATTACTAACTATCAGTGCTTGTGAAACTTTATCAATCTTCAACCAGACAAAACACACATTTTGACCCAGAACTACTATAAAATTAATGAAACAATTAACTATGTTCAATATTTCTAAAAGATACGTAGAGTGATTATTGATGTATCAATCAGTGCTCATGTGAAGTGTTATCAAAATGTCACCATGTAAACATTTTTTTTTCATCCGAAATTACTATAAAATTAATGTACCAATTAATCATGTTCAATATTTCAAGTTAATTCATATAAAAAGGTGTATGTTTTTTAAGTGTGCAGGAGTAGGGGATACGTGTCTGAGGGAGTATGCCACTGTAAAAAGGGTGCGAACCACTGGTGTAGATGATTGGAGCTGTAAGAATCGTGCCGTCCGATTTATGCCTGTTGCATGTGGTTGAGCAACAACTTTGAAAACACCGACGTACCGCCGATCACTGGTGGAATTCAAAGTTACAAGCGGTAATTTATCATTGATGATGTATTCAAAGCGATCTGACAGACACTTATTGTGTTGGAGTTGCACCGAATTGTAACCGGGACAGTACAGCTTATTTAAAAAAATGATTTTCCATCCATTTTCTGTGCCAATTATCCTCTTTAGGGTCTTTTCTCTTTTTTTTTTTTTAATCAGTTCTCATAACCTTTACAACTCGTAGATTTGCTTTTTAAAATTCTACACACCGTATAGAAAACAGTGCCAATAACACATCCCTGGCAAACACAGAATTTGACCTTCATATCCGAGAACTAATTGCATTTAATTTAGATAATTAAGCAATGAGTAATTACTTTGTCACTTCTGGGTGATGACTACATAGGAGTTATTTTCCAAACTGTGGCTATACCCAGTTAGGGCAATCTATCAAATGGTTTGATTGGCTTGTACAGATGATGATTCTCTAGAAGGGCACCAATGAAAGCTAGATGTGATGGTTGAGTCTGTGAGACATTGCTCTGATGCTGAAATCTGCCACATGTCATTGGAATGTTGGAATGTCTTACTGAAGTTCCAAAATTAAGCAAAAGCGTTCCTAATCATGCATTAAAACAATCAAGGTCATTGAATTTTCCTTCTTGGCTGTTCCGTCTAAGTGGTCTACTGGCTGTGATCTATTTTTTATTTCATGAACAAAGACCCGACCCTGCCAACCACCGGAGTCGCAAAAGGGCTTAAAAGAGAAAAGGATAAAGCGGGTGACGCAAACTGACAAGCCTGTTCACGTTCACATGCTTTGCGTCAGCTGTCACATTAGAGTGTGACCCCTCTGAAAGCCCCCGCAGGGCATCAAAATGTTGCAAGGGCAGAGGAAATCCACCCCACACCTCTGAATGTGAAACTGATTCCATCCCGACAGCCCAATCAACCGTAGTGCCTTTACGTGCAGACTCATCTCATGGGTCTTCTCAGACCCAACAGTGATTTGGATGTATTTACTGTATCTCCATAATGAACGTTCCTGTAGGAGCGAATGTAGAACATGTTATATGTCCTTTAAGCGGCACTGAAAAATCTCCAGCCTGTTGTTGCCACTCTGCTCCTTTTCCTTATGAACTCATAAGCACATCATTTGCTGACATTATGCAAAGACGACCTTGTGCCTGACCTCAGAGTGCGCTGAAAGACAAACACACGCAGACACACACACATACTGCATGCTTAAAACTGCAGCATGTTATGACTGATAGTCACACACTGACTAACACTAATGATTATCCCGCTCTTAATGTCACGTCTCCATAACTGAGCTGCAGACTCTGCTCACTGAAATGTACCCTCACGCTGACGGTGTTCTTATTAATCTGACACTGCTTATTTGAACACGCACTCCGGTTAGACGGTGACCATTTCTAACCGCATGTTTGTCACGTGTCTGGAGGAGCTGCACGTCACACGCACATATGGGTTATTCATCGCTGTCAATAATTAAATAAACTGGTTTGATTATTGTACGAGGATCCTTGTCGTGTAGCTAATTGAGGGAGCCAAAATATTGGCAACTGCTCTCGGTATGATGTAATGCAGTTCTCTTTTGTTAAATAACGATTATTACATTCGGTCTCATTTTCCAATAATTCAGTAGCTACTGAAGAACTAATGACTAAGGCACATAAATCCAGATATTGATGAACTAATGAGTAGTGGGTAGGGTGAAGTAGGTTAGATCCTCATTAACTACTGCAATTGTGTGTTACCATACATTATGTACAGTATCATTAACCATTGATTAAATAGCAAGGAATTTTAACTGGCCCATGAATCACATCAGATGGGCCTTTGAATACATTAAATTTATAACACCATACTGTATATGCATAGATAGATAACAGGCATACTGTAGATAGATTAGATAAAATTGAATTTAAATCAGCTCAATAAAAGCAGAAAAAACTTTCAGAAAGTCTAAATCTCATCTGCCCACTGTGCTGCAATCGTGTCATTTTACTGGCCTACTTCTTTTTTTTTAAATGGTCACACGATCTCTCTCACACTCTTTTATAACTTGGTAACTGGTCTTTAAATTTTCATCAGGAGTGTTGCACATTGAATTGAGGGAATTGCACACACAAAAGATACTTGCGAGAAAATACAAATTGATGCTGAGGAAATTGATAGGGTGAATGAACGTACACAATTGATGACAGAATGGGTTGGAAACCCCACATCAAAAACATAAAACATAAAGTACCACATTACTGAATAAAAAGAAATGTGTCCTGGATCAAGAAACACTCCATACCCTCTGTTGCAGGGGTCTCAAACTTGTGCCCTGGAGGGCCGAGACACTGCAGGTTTTCTTTCAACCAGTTTCTCCAGCAGGTGATTTTAATTGATGAGCTCCTCCCCCAAATTGAAGGAGGTGTTGATCATTAAAATCATCTGCTTTAGTGACCGGCTGGGAAGAAAACCTGCAGGGTCTCGGCCCTCCATGGCACGAGTGTGAGACCCCTGCTCAATTGTTCTCTGGTGTTACCATATCTAGGTCATTGTGTGGAGATATGGGGAAATAACTACAAAAGCACACTTCACATGCTTAATGTACTGCAAAAAAGATCAGTCAGGATAATCAATAATGTGGTGAATAGAGAACACACAATTCAACTATTTCAAAAATCACAATTAATATTTGCTGATCTGGTAAACCTTCAAACCGCTAAAATGATGCATGAAGCAAACAACAGCCAACAGTTACCAAAAAATGTCAAACATTTTTTTTTCTCAATATGTGAAGAGAAATATGATTTTATGAATAAATTAAACTTAAAACACAAATATGCAAGAACAACACTAAAAACCTTTAGTACTTTGGTATGTGGAATCAAACTATTGAATGGATTGGGTGAGGAACAAAAACAATCCTCTACAATGAGTGACTGCAAGAAACCTTACAAGCTGTTGATGTTTACAAAATGATGTTTTTTTGCAGTAAGTCCTAAAAGACTTTTACCAAAAAAAAATTCACCGTGCCATCCTTCGTCCTTTACGTCTCGCTGCATTCATACACTTGTAACAATTTAACAGCTCCTGCATTGGATCTCACCACATTGAGCAGGTGATCTAATGGTCTTCTGTGTGATTACATCGTCTCCTCACTTGCATCTTCACTTGTAAGTCCTGACACGCTCTCTTTTACAGACATTTGGACGTAAAAGTTGGGGCTCTCTGAATAAACCCCAAGTGGATAGTCAAAGATGACAAAATGGATAGGAAGCAAGGAGGATTATAATAATATTTGACTTTTCAATCGCTCTTTTCAAACATGGCATGATATACGAAGACCCTGGGCTGAGGAATGTTTTCACATCTTCCAAAACTAGCCATGACGATCCATTCGGAGTGTCTGTAAATGATGAATGATTTCAAATGACGCAACAGCAGAACAGCAGTTATTGCACTCCGAGGCCTCTCTGAATAATGACTCTCTTAGTGCTTAGACACAGACTCCGCTGGGCTGTGCTAAAAAGACGCTATTGACCAGCATGGATCAGGCTGTGAGGCCTGACTCTCAGTCCGCTGATTGCTGCTGCAGTGTTATTGAGTGGAGAGGAGCAGCTTTGTTATTGAATTCATTTCAAACACCAGGAGCGCCCCCAAGGGTGCCATTACCAAGGAGTTCTGATACTTGCTTGAACCATTTCAGAGTCAACGGTCCTCATTTTTTTTTGATCCTGTATCAATACTCTTACACTTTGTGCAATGTGTGCTGTCCTGAGAGTTGAGTTCATGTTAAAAGCAAGGGTAAAGTCATTTTTGCACCCTGGAACACACCCGGCCCTCTCACCATAGTAATAACCACCACGGTAAAACCAGTCCGTGGTTGAGAGAAAGTTAACCACGAGCTCATTTGAATAAAACATTCTCAGCAGATTCATAAAAGTTTTACAAGAGTCTCGGGTCGCGGATGAAAGAGAATATTTTACGATTTGGGCACAACAGCTTGAACAACTCAGTCACCTTGGGTTTTATGGTGTTACTCGGGACATTCAGCCATTTTTGTGGCCAACACTCAAGAGACCAGTTGTGTGAGTAAGGAAGTAGAAGGCCTGCGACAAACTGAGGTCTTTAACCATGCGAGGCCCAGGAAAGAATAGTGCTAGTATCCTATAAGGAACAACTAGGTAGTGACAAGGGTGTCATGGTAGCATCACTACCAGGTTAGGTGAACGCATTACAATGCACTGAAGCTTCTGAACTGTGGGGGGTCTGTGCTGAAATCTTAAATTTGAAGGACAAAACAGTTGAACAAGGTGTGTTTTTGTTAAATGATGTCAACTGTCCGCAAGATGTCCGCATGGAAATCAAGTCAAATTTTGCCCTTTTTTTGATTGATTGGGTTTGGGAAAAACCAATTGCCCTGTCGGCCTTTATTGCAACATTAAAGTGGTTTGTTTTTGCCACAGGCCGGAAAGTAAACAAATCCATGTCAGCTGTGTGGAAGTACTTCTCAACTGTAAATAAAAATAATCAAAATGACAAATTCAAGGGGTGGTATTAGCACCACAATGATGATATGATCATCTAGGGACCAAACATCAAACGAAGTACAAAGCAGTTAGCGAGGCGACTGATGCAAAAGCTGCAACGCCAAAGCAGCAAATGCTGGACTTTCACAGGAAAGACAAATATCTAAAAAGAGCAAAAAGGCAAAGCAAAATGTATTCGTTAGGACAACCGGCACATTTCCGCCGTGAATTGTGGGGGTTTTGCCGTCTTCTACGATGCATGGATCCATGCAATGTTCTGCAATCACAACACTACATTGGTCACCTCAAACAGGATAAACAATGGAACATGAATCAATGAACGTGGAACGTCCGTCTGCAATTTTGGCATTTGGCCAAAACAATCTGTTAAACTCCTGCAAAACTTTCCACAGAAGACAACTTTAAGGTAATTGCCTAGCCTCTATTGACCCCCCCCCCCCCCCCAGACTGGACCAAGAAAGTAATAAATCCCCAGTAATAAATCACCGGTGGCTGCAGAATTCTTCTATTGCCACTGGCTAATCAGTGAAATATGTTTAACCTGACAGTGGCCATCACCTGTCAATCTCAGGCCTGACTCGCTTTCACACGAACAGGCAATTTGGAGCGTGCCTTCAATGTACCACGCATCCCTTAGAACACAAAAATGTGAAGTCACCCCTCAAACTTTTACGCTTTCTTTTTTTGTAAATGCATCGCACCAATCGGTTCGATGATCCGCCTGTAGCACCCACAATCAACCTACACAAGCACGCGACTACTATGCAAACTGCAAGGTGTGGTTATCTGGACCCATTGTGTTACATTTTCTCTAGCAGGTCATGCTCTCTTAAATGAACGCAGAATAATTTGATTTCAATAAAGCCTCCGGATCTTGATTTGGTTTGTTTATCCACAGTTTGTTCACAAATTATTATGCACTACAGACAGAGTTAGGTTCCGAACCATTAAATTAGCTTGTTTAGTAAAGCATTTAACGATCACAGGGGGCGGGAGGCATAAATCGCTTGCAGGTGAATTTTCAATTTATTCTCAGCATGAAAACTAACTCAAGTGACCGCCGCTATTTTACATATTTTAATAGGCAGACTCAGTAGAATAATTAATGAAGTATTCAATCCTTCTGTGCTTCTCAAAGACTTCCTGACCTTTGCGCTTACCCTGCTGTTTAATACACATTTAACTAACTAATTCTCCTTGTTTTTTCATGACATAAGTAAAAAATGATTTCAAATGATTTATGTGTATTTATTTTTGTTTTTTTTCATCCATTCATGCGCTGTCATAGTTCTCGTCCGAGCGCTGAGGGACATAATACCAAGGGGAGTTGTCAAAAAGCAGATGGGGAAAAATAAAATTGTGGTTTGCTAATTTTCTTACAAAAACTGAGATGGAAGTGGAAAGGAGAATGTCAAGGCTACAGTAATAATCATTTAAAACTGAAAAAAACATTAACTTTTATATCAAATATTATTATATAAGGGTTTCATATTGCTGTGTGTTACAGTGACATCAGGACAGGCTTGCACTTACTTTTCAGCGACGTTGGCTGGATCTCAATTTGCAAACATCCATATTTACACCTAGCATTTTGAGTGCCCAGGTGCGGTGACACAAGTACGGCAGTGCATCCGGTATGCTAAGTATGCACTGTACTCAAGTATACATATTGAAATGTACTGCAGCCGGTACAAAACTCTGCAGCGGGGATCCTAACTCGGACAAACAGAAGGGCCCATATAACCCCAATACTTAAAAGCCTTCATTGGCTTCCGGTATCAATTTAAAATTTTGGCGCTGACTTTCAGAGCCTTGCATGGTCAGGCTCGGTCTCATATCACAGATATGCTTCAACCTTATGCCCCCGGTCGCTCTCTGAGGTCTGAGCTCCAAAACCTCTTAAAGATTCCTCACACTCGTTTTCGGACCAGAGGAGACCCATTCTTCCAGGCTTCCAGACTCTGTAATGATCTCCTGCTCGCTATGTGTTCACTAGACTCTGTTGCCTCTTTTAAATCCCAGCTCAAATTTAGTGTTGCCTTTTGAGAGCTTTGTTGTTCAAGGGCTGCTGTGACTGTTGATTGCTGTTTTATTGTACTTGTATTGTACTGTATGCTATTTTATTGTTGTAAAGCACTCTCTGTGACGCTCCACCTGTGGAATGTGCTATATAAATAAACTTTGCTTGCTTAAAGAAGCATTCTATCACATAATCCTCGCTTCAGCTGCACACACTTGTGGTGCTCTCATCTGGCGAATTACTAAATAAAAACACATTTCATGCTAAAAATATAAAACAAAGACAGTAATCCATGAACCAAACCCACAGCACACTTGTCATGTAGGCTCGCAGAAAGCATACAAAAGATACTTTTTGTATTGGTGTGTGTATCCAGTGACACAAACTGTTCTAAAAAGTAACTTTTTCCGCACTTTTGTCCAGATCCTCACCAGAATGTTATCACTTCAACCTTGGCCCAATGGGCCACTTCTCTGCAAAGTTACACAGAAATGATTGTTTTATTTTGTGAGAAATTCTGCTTAGCCCATTGTCCTTATGCTGTATTTCCATGTTTGTTTGTTTGCCAAAATAAGGTGTTTTTTTCACAGTACCCCACAGATCCTACACACAGTGGCATGAAAATAACAACAGATAAAAATGACATGAGTTGTTAAGATGGACATGCTTTTCCTTGAGCCCACAAGCAAAAGTATTAGTAGGATCATGCAAGCAGAAGTAGAGGCAAACTCTACAGGAGTTGCATGTGGTGTACCTCTGAGAGTCAAGCAGCTCTCTGGGTCTGATGATGGCCTTCACCAGTGCATCTGGCCGCACCAATTTCTGGGGAGATGTCTTAGGGCTGGAATCCGACTCGCCACTCTCTTCATCCCCCATGGCTTTGACGTAGCTACTGCTCCGCATTCGTCGACACGGAATCTCGTCATCCTTCTCGCCGCTGGGATAACCTCCCCATTCATCCTGAGGCACCTGGAGAAAGACAATGAATTGTTGCTATACCAACATTTATCAAATGACCGTCCAGTTGTGTGCAGTGGAACCACCCGCTCTACACTTCCCAACACGTGATCAGCGTATGCCAATACATATCTTTCGAAGCAGATCACTGAAAAAAGCGATCAAAGTGCAGCAGCAAACCGTACATGTTGTGCACACGTGCACATGCTATGCTGCGTCACGTAGGGTTCCCAACAACCGTATTGAGCTGGGATGCACTTTGTCCTACGAGAATCATATCTGTCCTGTGAAACCTCAATGGCTTCAGTTTGACAGCTTGCCACAGGGTACGCCAATCAATGGCAGGGTTTGATCACAGTGTTTGATCTTTCTTGCATCATGTTTTGCGCCTTAATATAATGCCTTTACGTAATGACAAATGACCACAAAATAGCATAAAGATTCTGCTAAATCTGCTTGGTAAATAACAATTTAAATGTTGCCATTCGTAAATAAAACGCTCAAATAGTGATGAATGTTGGACACCCCTGCACCCCTGATTTCTATTTAATAAAAATATTCATTTGCATTATTTTTATTCTGTTCATTTTCTTATTTTGAAGTAAAAAATCGATTGCTGGGCAATTGATTTCCCATGTATTTGTATGTACTATATAAAAAAAGATACATAGGTTGGTTACTTATTCATCAGTGCTTACGTGATACACTATCAAAATGTGACCATGCAAACCACACATTTTTGACCTGTATTATTACTGTATAACAATAATGAACTAATTAGTTATGTTGAATAGTTCAAGTTCATTAAGATAATACATTTTTTTGTTTTTTTTTAGTGTCCAGGATTAGGGCTCTAGGATTTCCACGGAATCGTGGCCGGAATTGTGGATTTGCTCAGTAAAAACTGAATCTACTGTTAGAATGTGAATGAAATGCAGTCAACGGCCTGCTCACAGCCCAAACCGAATAAGGGGGTCATAAAAAATATCTTACATTACAATTGGAATTGCACCGGTGACTATATCATCCTTAACCACACGCAGGGCATGCTAAAACAAGTGTAAAAGGTTTAACATCCAACTCTAAAAAAAGGGTAATTTGGAAAAAATTACGGGACGTCATAGGGCCCTAGATACACAACTTAACGTCCGATGAGGTACGTGGCTGTAAAAAGTTTGGGAAACGCTAATATATGTGATAGGTATTGGCCGATCTCACTCGTGGATGATCAGTATTGGAATCGGCATCATAAAATCTTGTGTTGCTTTTTCATACACAAGCTTTCATAAAGCTCTAACAGCTGCTGTGGATTTATTATATTTCCCCCACCCAGGCCCACTTACAAATCCAGACCAAAATACTTTCACATTTGTCTTGGCTGGCAGTGATAACTACTAGCAAATACATGCTTGGTGTTGTTTGGGCCATCTAATTCACAAAGGACAATAGGCTGTCATATGTCTTTTATATGTAACTCATAGCAGATTATGTAGAGCTGAATATTGTCTGACGCATAATAAGGTGCCAATAAAAATGCGCTAGTTTAAGTGCAATATTGTATGGCAACTCAAATAGCATAAGAAAATGAAGGCAAACGTTTAACAAAAAAATTCTATGAAAACTGAATCATGGTGTACAAAAATCAAGGACTGACTGTAAATATGAAATGTCCTAATTTTTCAATATTTGTGAGGTAACCAAAATGGTAGAAAACACCTCTTAACTACAATGCAATGCTGTCCCACATCTACAAGCACAACCATAACAAACATACTCCTACTGAATACATGCAAAATAGGGTGTTGGGGTTCTGCATTGTAAGTAAAGTAATTACAGTAAGTATTTCTTTTTGCTGTATCGCAGTAAAATAAGGTATTACCAATGTCCACTTTTTGCAACTTGACTTTCAAATGGCTATCAAATAACTAGTAACTAGTAATATGGAATATTTTGGAAGTATTTTGTCCCGCACTGCTCACATATGGCTTTCACACACACAACGGAACACCCCCCTTTGCTGAAAGTGATTCATCTCTCTGCCAAAGACAGATACGCACAAGCTACCAAATGGAGTCAAAGGGTTAATTAAGTCTTGGAGGGGTTTGGTATTTTTAGATGACTAATTAATGAATGGATCGCCAGAGGGGAGACACAAGCTGTGGTAAGATATGTTTAATTTGGATTGGCTGATAAACAAAATACTTTCTCAGGTGTTTCCTTTTTGAGATAAAAGATCTGTGAGAAGACACGGTTCTCAGAGGACATCGTGCAGTGCACGTGAGGCCCCGAGAATTAATATGCAGTACATTTTTATGAATCGGTTGCTAAATAAATAACCATGTTTGTGTCTGTGATGTTTACGCCTTCCTGGGAAGTGTAAAAATTGATATGCTAAATGACACAATCACAATTGCAAAATGTTGCTTCAGCCGTCAAGAACATGGTTGGAAGAGAGCTGCATACTAAAATATCAAAATTGGGATTGACGTTTGATTGGAGGGATGTTAGTTTACTTCCTATGCACCGTGGCGGTGCCCTTGAGCAAGGGCTATGTGAACTGCGGCTCTGTGGTGAGGATTTAGCATCTTATCACACAAGTGCACTCAAATTTTTAAGACCAGTTGGAAAATGGTAGGAGTTTACATTTTGCACCACTGAATCTTAAAGACATTTTAAGTAGAGCTTCAAAGTACAAAAAGAAGAAATGCACGTGAATTTTGAGAAAGCAATTTCATTGCAAACTGAAACTGAAATCAATTGAATTGTTTGTCAGCTGATTTAAACGTTTAAGACCGTAGCTCAAAAAAAACGCCCCCCCCCTAAAATATAAATAACATTTTGGAAAAAAGGACTCAGTAATGAGTAGCTGCGGCATTCTTGTAATCATCTCAAAAAATGTTTCCAAAGTTTCCAGGAGGCTAGTGGGAATGTTGCTCCAGGTGATGAAGATGGCTCCATGGCAGGCATCCACAGTCTGGTGACTGATGTCCAGTTTTGCTATCCCTTCCCAAATGTTCCAGTTGGATTTATGTCAGGGGAACACGCAGGATGGCTTTTTTGTTCTTAAAACGGTACTCTCACAGACGCCGGCTGATGGCACCAGCAACAACCTTCATTTGGGCCGAGGATCGTCTCGTGTCTTGGTGGGGTGCCAATCACCAGCTCAAGGGTCGTGAAATTTTTTGGGTCAACCACTTGAATTGTTTTCCAGAACCCTCAGGATGTTTGAAGAGATTTATAATGATTGTCTTATTGCATCCAACTTCAGTAGCTCTGCAGGAGCTGGAGGAGCCGGTCTGTGCAATAATGGCTCACTCAGCCCAGAGCGAGGAATGGAGTGATCGTTGCGCACGTCCCACAGTCTGCTGGGGGTGTGGTCAACCAAGTCACCTGCTGCGCCACTGCCCTAAGTTGAAAGACCAGATGGGAAACAGGAGAGGGCCCGTGTAGCCCGAATGGGACGGGCCCTATTTGCTATTAACCGGTAATATCAGTCATTATCCAGACGAGGGCGCCATGTGCGACGTCCCACACCGTGATGGTTCAACTGTGGTGACTGTGGGCTGGACAGACGTCCATTGACACAGTCTGACCTTACCCAGCCCATGAGTGGGCGGTTCCATCGTCATCTGAGCAACCGTTGTTGACATGTGTAGAGTCCGCTCACTTGAAGAGGACCCGTCCCCATAGGGGGGCAACACCAGAGCAACCATCGTTGACGCAGGCAGAGTTCGCTCGCCCGAAGAGGACTCCTACCCACGTAGGGGTAACAACAGAGCAGCCAGCGGTGACACGGGCAGAGTTCACTCGCCCTGAGAGGTCCAGCCCGAGTTGGGAGGCTACGTCACCCGGGCCGCCTACTGTGGAGGAACGGAGGGAGCCGATCCGGTCCATTTGGGAAAAGAACTCAATGGGTTAGATGCTGAGCAGCGAAAAGCAGTTATGGATTGTGCTGTAAGACTTCAGAGACATTTTCGCCCCCTTTGAAAATAAGGTGGGTCTCACGCACCTTGTTGAACACCACATCAACACCAGGTGTGCCCCCGTTGCCTGCCCATGGTCCAGCAGGAGGCGGCTGATAAGGAGGTCCAGGCCATGCTCAAGGCGGGATTTATAGAGCCCTCTGACAGTCCATGGGCGTCTGGTGTTGTTATGGTCCCCAGGAAGAAGAGCTCCAGGCCGCGGTTCTGTGTGGACTACAGACCGCTGAACAAAGTCACAAGAAAGGACTGTTACCCACTTCCTCGGGTTGACGAGCCGCTGGACCTGGTGCCGGGGTCAGCAGGTTCTCGTCGCTCGACATGCGCAGCGATTACTGGCAGATCCCCCTCACCCCTGAGTCAAGACCAAAGGCCGCGTTCTGCACCACCAGAGGGCACTGGCAATACAAAGTCATGATTTTTTGACTTTGCAATGCACCGGGTACATTTGAACAGCTGATGGACACGGTGCTTGCAAATATTCCCAGGCAGCAGTGTCTGGTGTACCTGAACGACGTCCTTGTCCACAGGGGGTCCTTCCTGGCTGCGCTTGATTCCCTGAGGCTGGTGATGGGGAGGATTGAGTGAGCTGGACTGAAGTTGCATCCAGAGAAGTGTCATTTTATGAGGCGAGAGGTGGACGCAAGTGGAATCAGCACACTTGAGAAAAAAGTCAGAGCTATCAAGGACTGGCCGACCCCGAGGGACCAAAAGCAGCTCGAGTTTCTTGGGATTAGCCTCATATTACCAGAGGTTTGTGAAAGGGTTTTCCTGCATTGGTGCGCCCCTGTTCTGCCTTCTCCAGAACAACCAGCCCTTTGAATGGACGCCTGAGTTTCATGAGGCATTTTCCAACCTTAAAAGGGCCCTCACAAACACTCCTGTCCTCACCGCCCCAGGTCCAGCTTTTCCCTTTGTGCTGGACACAGACGCTAGCAATGTTGGCATAGGGGCAGTGTTATCACAGGTGGGGCCAGAAGGGGAACGAGCAGTCGCCTACTTCAGCCGCACCTTCAATAAAAGTTAGAGTCGTTACTGCGTGACCAGACGTTAACTGTTGGCAGTTGTGCTGGCTGCACGCCATTTCAGGTACTACCTGTGTGGCGTGACCTTCACCATCAGAACAGATCATGCAGCACTCCAGTGGTTTATGACCTACTGAGAACCAGAAGGGCAAGTGGCGCGATGGCTGGATGAGCTACAATCCTCCAATCAATCTTCCACTTTAGCGTGGTCCATAGGGCTGGTGCCCAGCATGCCAACGCTGACAGTCTTTCCTGGCGGCCGTGTGCTGTAGACAGCTGTAGCTACTGCGATCGGCGAGACACCAGAGAGAAGGAGTTGTGTGGTGCCAAGAATGCCAGTGGGCAGTCATGCTGTTTGATGGAGACAGTCGGTGTTGCACAGTGGGTGGTCCAGCAGGACGAGGACGCTGATTTCAAACCAGTGTGACACTGGGTTCATAGTGGCAACAAGCCAACCTGGGAGAGCGTGATGCGATTGTCAGTTGGCACCAAAGAGACTATGGAGTAAGTTTTCAGTGCTGTGCATCCAAGACGGCATGCTGCAGTGCTGCAGCGGGATTGGAAAGAGCCAGCCACCAGGGAAGAGAGGTGGCAGGTGGTCGTGCTGGTGGCTCTCAGGGAGGCACTGCTGAGAGCATGCCATGGGGGCACCGGTTCAGAACACTTCGGGAGCACAAAGACCCTCAGACGGCTGCGTCAAGGATTCTATTGGGTCAGCACCGGCGGGATTTGGAGGACTTCTGTCAGCGCTGTGACGAGTGTGCAGCTTGCAAGGGGCCACAGGACCAGTCTTACACACTACTCCAGCAGCAAGGGGTTGGGGCACCCATGGAGAGGGTGGCCGTGGACATTATGGTTCCTTTCCCTGAAACGGACAGCGGGAACAAGTATGTGTTGTGCGTAATGGACTACTTACTAAAATGGCCAGAAGCTTACGCGCTGCCAGACCAAGAAGCAGAGACGGTAGCGGATGCGCCTCTGGAGGGCATGTTCGGCCGGCTGGGCACTGCCGACACCCTTCACAGTGACCAGGGCAGGAATTTTGATTCCAGAGTGTTCGCTGCCCTGTGTGAGAAGCTTGACATTCAAAAGACACGCACCACGCCCCTGCACCCTCAAAGTGATGGCCTGGTGGAACGGTTAAACCGCATTATGCAGCAACAGCTGGCCATCCTCACCTCTAGCCATCAGCGTGACTGGGACTGGCACATTCCGCTGGTACTGATGGCCTACCGTTCAGCTGTACAGAGTTCCACAAGCTGCACCCCTGCTCTTCTGATGTTGGCCCGGAAGATTTGGACACCAGTGGAGTTGGCGTTTGGAAGGCCGCCAAGCAGCTCAGATGACCGTCCAGGACTGGAGTATGCCCGGAAGTTGCAGGACCAGCTGGAAGCGGCACATGCGTTTGCTCGAGATCAGCTGGGAAAGCTGGTATGAGGCAGAAGAGGAACCATGACGTGCGCAGCAAGGGGCGGGACTTCCGCCCGGGTGAATTGTTATGGGTTTACACGCTCGAAAACGGAAAAAAGGGCAAAGTGGTTGTCCTGCACCGGGACCGGTTGGCACCATACAAGAGCCGAGATGTTCCCCAGTTTGAGACGAGGCCTGCCTCACCAGTCGGCTCAAATTTTATGACATACTGAATTTGGGTTTTTGTATGAGCAGTAAGCAAGGCAATTATTAAGAAATTAAGAAATACATTAATGAAATATAAGACTCTTTGTGTAATGATGACCAATGTGGGTTGTCATTAAGGGGTGATAGTGGGTCCAGAACCACAGAACTGGAAACAAGTAGCAGTTTGAGCAGCCTTTTTCCACTTGGTCCTAGTGCTTAATCCGTTTCTTTTTAATATAGCGTAACATTGTTTTTGGACGATGAAAACGGCAGGGGACACAATATAACAGTATGGAATATAATTCTAGCAGTAGGTTCAAATGTTGGCACACGCAGAATGTAGTATCTTTACATTTACAACATGGGAGTAAGACTTCCTGCCGTACACTCTTATTTTGGCAGGCTGCACTTCCTGCAGGTGTTTGTTTGCATGGGTGGAATTGTGCACACCTGTCCGTTATTCCAATAAGTGGGATTTATATGCGGAACGGTGCTGGTTGATTGATGTTGTTACCTCGGCTACATCTGTGTTCCTGGTCGGTGCGGTTACTTAGATTCTCTCCTAGACTTCGTTTGCCTTCACAGTGTTATTTTCCCTCAGTCGCCTTTTGTTTTGTGAAACCTGCACTACTGTGAGTACCTGTTTAGTTTATTAAATATCTTTTTAATTTTGCCCACCTGCCTTCGTCTCTACATCCCGGGGGTCAATTCATTCTTCTGCTCCGCCAAACTTAACAACAATGCTGGCAATATAAACTTTGAAGTAGAAAAATTAAGAACATTTTGATCAGACTAATGCCAGTTTACAAATTAATCAAGATCATCACAATTAGCGACTCTGAAATATGCATCTATTTATTAAGAAAAATGTAAATATATATACAGTATATTCCGCTGTCACTGCTAATGGTGAGGGGGTAGCGCATAGACATAAATACGTAGAAAACCTAGAAACAGCATTGAGCGCTGAGCCATACGTCGTCACTATTTTGGAAGTGGCAAGAGTCAGATTGGAGAAGATACCTCATTCATGTGCTGCACATTCCAAATTTGCCCAATCCAATCAAAATCCCAGAGAATAACTTTTACAGGTATGACAACAATTACCTCTGATAGTATTTGGCCCATAGACTGCATGATTTGGCCATTAAGAGCATAATTTGCTGAGTGTATAGTGTATAGTTTCATATACACTATACATATTTTATATAATATAAATTTAAAATGAAATGAATATTGAAATACAATCAAAACATACTACATACTTTTAATATACTTTGTTTATCTCTTTGCAACGTCTCTTGCATGTCTCTACAAATACAAAAAAAATAGAAAAAAATAAAAGAAATTAAAAAAATTAACAAACAAAAAAAAACAAAAAAAAAAAGATTAAAAAAAAAAACATTAATACGCACACACACTCACAGGCTGTCATGCGCACGCCAAAGCAATGCCAGCGCTGCAACCAATGAGCGGTCTTTTCCATGTTTAATTGCCTCCTATGCAGCACAAATAATAAACTGAAGAAATAGATCCGTTTTTCAATAGTATTTCTAATCAAGGGGGGGAGAAAACATTTCTGTCCAGTAAAGTCAATACAGAAAATAACGAAGAACCAGTGCTATATAGGTACATAATCACAAAGGCCCGTACCTCAACGGGTCATGGATATCCTGGAGCCTATCACAGCTGTCTTCGGGCAAGAGCGAACGTCTTGGACTGGTCACCATCCAATCGCAGTGCACATACCTCAACATTTGTATTTGCAGTTAAGGCTTACTGATGTGCTTCTTTTTATTTTGAAGGCCTGACATTACTGGTTACAGGATGTAATGCCGACGTTGCCCATGTGTGAGTGCATTTGAAGCTGTGCTGCTCCGGCAGAACCTGAGCGAGCAGCAAAATATGGTAGTTTCCCAAAGGGAATGGGAGGGTTTATATCATCATTGCATAACAAGTGTTTCTGTAGGTAAAGGCTAACTGCGGTAATGTATGAAATGACTAATTCTGCAACATTTGTCATTTCAGAGAAAGAATCACCAGCAATGTCCATTTCGACAATTTCTCATGCTTATGTGCTCACCCTGTCACACAGGGCCACACACACACAAACTGTTCACATCTTTGCTTGCCTCATACTTTTAATACAAAGTTCCGTGTGTTTCACGTCCTCTGATGTCAAGAAGAGGACACAAACAAGGTGACTAGAACATCATCAAACCAGCTGGCATGTGATGAATATCCCCCAAACAAACACCCTCACTCACACATGGACAGACAATAAGGGCGGACGGTCCCCCGGCTTATTTTTGCTTGGACGTTGCGGGCGATTTCAATTCAGTAGGGGACAGCAAGTATTTCCTGGCAATGTGACCTGTTGGATGTCATGTAAACATTGTTTTTTAAAAGACACAGTCCTGAACACCTTTTAGATTTATGTCAGAAATTGCATATAGAGCATCACTCAGTAGAGCACATGGTTGTTCTGTTATTAAAAAAACTAAACAAAAACAGATAGGCGGTGTTGTTAGGATTCTGGGGTGTGAATGGTTCCACTGCTGTCTTGACTTACAAAATGACAACAAATTATTGCATTTTCACTTTTATCTAGATCCTCACAAGCATTTGGAATTTTTTTTTTGCCTATGGACAATACCTCTGCAAGGTTTTGTGGAAATCTGTATATTTTATGTATTCCTGTTATCCGTATTTGTGCTGTTTACTTTGTTTTTAGTCTATTCCACATGCTGCAAAATGCGTGCATTTACCAAGCAAACCTAGCATGTTTGTCCTGGTGCCTTTCACACTGAACACAATGAAGCGGGATGTCACCATAAAATGTGCGCTTTCGTAAAGCAACACAGCATACTAAAAAGAGGTAATTGAATGCGTGACAACATCCATGGCAGTGTCTGTTGTGACTTAGACCTTGTACACACAAAATCAAAGCAAAAATGTTTTTACATTAAAAAAAAACTTTTACTGTTTTCAAAATGTTGTCCACACAGCATCGTATCAGAAAATATGCCTGTCCTGTATAGTTTAATATACAGTATGTGAGTTTGGATTTGAATTTATGTGTCCTTTTCTGTGTAATTACATCCAAATAAATATGTGAATTCGGCCTTTTGTATATTCTAATAAAGAGAAGTACAAGTGGGTGCACCATTTGTTTATTTTCACAGAACACAGGCATAATAATACTATGACAGAGGACTACAGAAAATAATTGCATTTGGCAGCCAGGAGAATAGCAATTGCTTTTCATTAGGGCCAGAGCACCAAGAAATGGCAGTGCAAAGGCCCTCTTTAAACTGCTATGTTTATTATTATTATTATTATTATTCCTTTCCTAGCATTATTGAGGGCCTTAACTTGCACATAAAGTCACCAATGTTTCATGGTATTTCAGGCCGGGCAAAGAAACGTCATATTTAAGGTTGCTCTCCCTTTTAATTAGCCCCAGCCACCAGTTTCACGATTGTAGGACAAAAATTGGTGGAGAAGTCTATCATGAAAGAATTAAAAAAATGGAAGTATGCTGTTTTTATTTTGGTCGAAAACCAGGGGTCATAGTTTGACGAACAAGACTTAGGGGCTTTGCAAACCAATTTCGCTTAAATCGGAATGATGTCCATCTTTAAGAAAGAAAAAAGAAAGCTGGCAATTCGGTTGTCGACAAAAATTATTGCAAAAAATATGTCTTGGTTTTCGTACGGACAAACTGCTCAAAAAAACTTTGCGTGCATATTGTTTTGATATGCAGTTCCATCCATTCCATTGTGTTTAAAATCAAATGTGACGATTAGATGTACTCAATACTTCAGTGAGGAATGGATAGTGAATGAATAGCTCGATAGTAATTATTTTCGAGTTGAGACATTATAGACGGACTCCGGCCAGGATATATTTTAATTATCTTTATTATGTATGTGTGGGTGATTTGTTTGCCCATAGAACACACACAGAATGATGAACAACTCAATTTCGGTCTCCTTTTTTCCTCCTAGCATTGAGAAAATGAGGCATTCTTCAAGGAACACTGTGTTTTTCTGAATGTTCTGTGTGCTTTTTTAAATCATGATGGCAAAAAACCCAGTAGGACTATAAAAAAACGCTACTGGATTCAAGAAACAAATCATAGCAAATAGGTAAGTTTTTTTTTTACAAAAGGGTAGTATTGGAATTCCATTTCAACTTAATTTTTAATGCACAATATTTAAAAATAGCTTGCTAATGCATGGAAACAGGAACCAGAAATCAGCTCAGCCGTCTGTCTATGATGTCATCAGAGGTAGACTCTAGTCCGCTAGTAGTTATGTCCGCTTTTCTTTTTGATCATGGCTGCAAAATAACCCAAAATGGAGACAAATAATGCCGCAATTGCTAGTATTTTGATAAAGATGGGACACTTTTGCATTCACAAAATAACTTGTAGCGAAACATAGAAGATCTTGCTGCTATATCAGCAATTGTCTTCATGACGTGCTGTTCATTTATCCTTTTCATTTATATGCATTTGTTTCCTACATGTACAAATTAAAAATATGTTTTGGGTTTGTAACTGTCTGAAAGTTTTTAATGGATTTACATTACTAATGAGAAAAATGTATTTGGTTAAAGTATGCTTCAGTTCGAGTCCGCATGGCAACAACAAGGTGGGGTTGTCAGTTTTTCTTGCTGTGTGGAAAGGCTGAAACGATAAAATACTGTTTCGACCAGAACATATTTCCCCGTGTGGACAGGTCCCAAGTTAACCAGTACAGTCTTCATTCGATCATCCATGGCATGAAAAAAAAAACATTCTCCTCCCATTCCATGTGGAAGTGGTACGTTTTTGGCTTCTTACTTTGTCCTTCCCCACTCCGTTTCAAACACTTTCTTTTCCTTCAAGTAAATAAAGTACAGACGCTAAATATTTATGACTGTACACGTGTTGTGTTAAGGGAAACACATTACAGAACGCGTGTAATGGTGATTGTACCGGCTGCTGAAGTTTACAATACAATGTACACTATCCAGCATCAAGTGTCCACTCTTGAAAGCTAAGTTTGTAATGGAGTACAATGAAACAGCATCTGTGTGGCTTTTCCGTCCCCTCTCTACTCATCACAGTGTTCATCATGCCCAAGTCTTCACTGAAGGTGAAAGTGATGTTAAATGTTCATTCATTCATGTCATTCTTCATTTATGTATTTTGATGTGTTTATTTCCTGTAAAACTGCATATATGCTCAATAAAGCGTGTTATTGTTCATATATTTGAATTCCATTTTTCTTTTTCCAGGGTGTGTGTTTTTTAATTTCGGATCATTTTGGGGTTTGAAGCATTCCCCTGTCGTTCACCGTACTAGGAGCATCTGGTGGATGTTACTGTCCAAGATCCAATGCTGCACATCATAACGGTAAAAGAGGAGAATATTGCAGTACAGCGCCCAATAAAATCACGCGCTTACATCCCAAAACACTTGTTTTGCATCGATGCAAGACTGAAAATATTAAAAAAAGCCTTATGCAAGGACAGGGCCTTGTAAAGTATTGGATAACTGCTGCGAGTCCCAGTTTGTAAATGTCACAAAATTGTGTGTACAGTATATGATTCCGCTCGTTCTTGATGCGCCATTGTTGAAACTTCAAGAAATGATACTACAATCATCGACTTAGAGGGCTTTCATATTATGAGTTAGAATTTTGCACACTTTTGAAAGTGTTTTTTAGTGATCTAACACCATTGGAGTTGATGGAGAATTGATGCTGCCTTCAGGATTTTTTAAAAACATCCTTTTACAAGTAGACACAGGGCAAGCAGGGAAAGAAAGTCCGTGTATCACAAATGACTCTCCTTGGGTTTGTGGCCGTGCTCCGCAGTAAGAGCAGCAGTAACAACCAAAAAAATGTTTTTTTCCTCTTGGACTCTCAATTCATCCACAATGGGTCTCACACACCTAATTTCATTGTATATCCAACTTCCTCCCCATCTCGTCCATGCATCTTCGAGAATTCTCCTGCAAGGGAGGAAGAGCTGTCACCCCGCATGGATTGGCTTGATAAAGCAGGGCTATATATAGCCCTGCGGCAGGAAGCAGGGGTGGATATTTTTAGAAATGTTTATGGTGCTTCAAGTTAGACTCTACCTGAGTTTGGTGGCCAAAAAAGTTGGAAAGGGTAAGACTCACTGCAGGTAACTTGACTTGATGAAAGTCGACTCACTTCCAAATAGTACTCAACAACATTTTATGCATCAGCAAGCATAAAGTGAATGTTATTTTGTAGCTCTGCTGGTCAATTGGAGGGACGTACTAGCTTATTGTTGACAGCAGACTCCAATCCATCCCAAACGTTTTTGCAGCGCCCCCCTTTTGGATATAAAATGATTTTCTGCGCCCCTCCCCGAAAAATACGGTAATAATCAAACGTGTTTGTGGTAGCCCCGCGCTCCCCCTGTCATAACGCTGGGCCCCCCAGGTTGAAAACCACTGCCCTAATCCAATGTGCTGACGTGGTCATTTGATTTTAGCTGCAGCCGGAAACTATGGGATCCTATCCGATACATGAAATGAAGATTCATCAAAGAAAAGTGATGTGACCCAATGGACAATATCCAGACACCAAAAGAACTCACCTGTAGATAGTGACATGGCCTGAGGTTGGGCTTAAGGTCTGTTGGCGTCATTGGTTTCTCCAGATTGAGCGAAGACTTCCTGTAGGCCTCCTTTGCTTGGCTGACAGTTAACGTTGACCAGGAGCTCCTCTTCATGAACTTTCCCTCAGGTGCCATGCCTATGCTCTCACACGCTGAGCACTTGACATCGTTGTTACTTTTGGAAGTCTTTAGGGACAGGTCTCCTGCAAGATGGCTGTGTATTGAGTCAGGGTAGCAGTGAGTGATTTGGTCTATGGGGTGTCGTGACATGACACTCGGCGGACGGTACGTGCTGTCACTATCTAGGTTGTCGTCTGAGCTCCACCAACCTCCCGATCGTTGTCTCCCGCTCCCGTCACCTTTGCGATCTTTGCTCTTACTCCGCTTGCTGTGTTTGTGGTGGCCTTGATGGTGGTGATGATGATGCGAGCCGTCCCGGTGCGAGTCGCTTTTGTTTCCGTTCATCTTGGAGGAGCCTTCCAGAGAATGTGACTTTGTGAAGAGCTTCTGTACCGAGTGCACCAAGTGGCGTATCCGTCCAGGGCTTTCGTTGCGTTGCTCAGTAGTTGTGGTTGTAGTGGACGTACGCTGGTATTGTAACGTGTGGAAGCCATCCCGGTGCAGCGGCATCTGCTTCTCAAACTGGTCTAAAAGATTTGCTGGGATTCGGTTCATTTTGCTGCTACCACCATGTGATGATGAGCCAGCATCATCCCGGGAATCTCTGCCACCAGAAGTGTTTCCCCCGCTGTCCCGCGAAGCACTTCCATAGTGCATGCGTGGAAAAGTGCTACATGCAACAGAGTGGTCCGTGGAGGCCATAGACACCGGTATCACCATGCACTCAGAATGGATGGAGCTCCGTGGTGAGAAACGGTGACGACCTTCCAGGGGACAGCTCTCGGTTGGGCTGAGGAGGTAGGACGGGGGCCGTGAATCTCCATGGTGGTGGTGATGCTCCAGGGAATGGTCGACATCTACGTAGCCACAGGTGTGGGCTGAGGTGGGGGAGGTGAGCTGGAGGTGGGTGGGGCGGCCACCGGAGAGACCCTTCATGTTTTTGGGAGGAGGGGAGTAGCTTTCCTCATCGAAGTATGGTGAGGTTGACCATGAATACTGCTGGTCTGAAAGTGAGCGTGAAAGAAATACTATTAGATTTACAAAAGCTTTTATACATTTTGTTCCATGGTCAAGATAATTCTTATTCATTAAATGTATTGATTATTAAAATTCATTAGAATCCTATTGGAGAGCGATAACGCATGCTGATAATACAATCTAGCGGCAACCCACAAAATTGAGAGCGACAAGCTGAAAAACGCTTCGAAAACTTAACAAATACGCATGGCTGAAAGAGAACAAAAGGAGCTGGTGCAACATCATCTGGACTCGGTTTGTATTCAAACTGTCAATCAGTAGAAAACTATGCTCTGCAGAGTATGTGAGGCAACAATTCTAACAAAGACCAGTAACACAAGATGTTTAACACCTCGAAATAAAACACTTTATTGTTTTTGTTCATTTTCTATGCCACTCCTCATTAGGGTTGCATGGGTACCCCAGCTGACTTCGGGCGGGACACTCTGGACTGGTCGCCAGCCAATCGAGACTTTTTTGAGATAATGGAAGACTAGAGCGATTCTAGTCCACAAGATGATGAATGTCTTGTGTGGTAGGCTATGTTCCATGCTCTATTTAGCACCGGTGCACTAGCTGTGCACTGTTTAAATAGCAGTGTCTGGCATGCACTGTTTGGAATAAAAAGCATTTATTTGATTATTTCTTGTGCAGGTGTCTCACTTTCTTCACTATTAGAGCTAATTTGACAAAGCTGTTTATTTATATGACTGACAACATTTAAATTGCATTTTATTGACTAAGCAGATCGCATAGTGTGCTCATTGTTTTTATGTCGTTTAGTGGTAATGTGTTATTAAATAGAAACATAATGTCGGAATTGAACAGTTAAAAAATACTGAGAGTTGAAGCAATTTTTCTTACCATTTAGTGAGCAAAAACATAAAATAATGTATTATCAGTTATAGATGTTGTGTTTTAGGCTGCACAGGTGTAAAGGGGCGTGGTCAAGTGGGTGTGCATGCTATCGCACACGGAAGCCTTAAGTGTCTGTGATATTTAATGTGATATTTTATTTAATGTGATTGCCCATGCTGCTCATGTGGCATTAGATCAACTTTTCGAAGAATACAGTTATTTCAGAGCTTGTTTTTGTCCCACAGGGAAGCTCCCAGTGTCTGTCCCGTAAAGAGTACATTTGTTTCACACAATTAAAGGCAAACCCCCCGCCCCAACTCTAAAACAGTGAGGTTGGTTGGCCCTGCCCGCAAGGTGTCTCTTAATTTTGCAGAAAATGGCAACCCTACCAGTTAATTTGACAATTTTGTTTGATAATTATTGAATATTTTTTTGTTGCTGACACTTCTTTTGCACACTTATGCCCAGGAGTTGAGAGTAGCACTTAAAAAAGAGACAAACAACAATGAAGACGAAGGCTGTGTGTGGAAAAAGGGCTGTATTGGAGTTAATACCATTTATCAGTAATACAGTGAAAATGAGAGGTAATGCGAGCCCTGCTCCAGCCATATTGTGTTCTCTGAGGGGACGCTCACAAGGTGAGTTTCGTCAAAAATGTCAGACATCTAGGATAAAAATTATTTTGTAAAAATAAAAAAGCAAAAAATAATTAAATTAGAAATATTTGTATAATTTAAAAAAATGATACTACTAACCTGACGTCTTACTGTCTTTCACCCTTCCTTATGTCAATTTCAACTATTTAATCAATAAAATAAATCCCATTACCTCAAGTTGTGTCCACCTTGTGAATAATTTTACAGTATATGCCGTAAGGCAAGAAAACAATCAGTTTGCAATGATAATCTCTGCTAAAATAACGTAATGTTTGAATAAGATACAGTACAATCTAATCTCAAGTTACAAACATGCATTTTGAATATGGTTCATCAACTGGGATACGACTCCAGTTTTCTATGGACATTCACCTAAATCCTTTCTCCTGTTATACTGCTTTCTTTTGTAGACGTCACACCCTGTTAAGATGTGTCTGCTGAAAGGACAGGACAAAAAAGACAGACATAAAAAAAGAGAACAGCAAGCGACAGGTTGGATCCTGCATTGCCATTTATCCAATGCAAAGTGAAATAATAGCCTATCAGTGTGTGGTTCTGGTGTGATCCATCAAAGCCCAGTGGAGAGTCTGTGAGACATATTGCGTGACAGACATCCTTGGGATGGGGGTCACCAAATATGGCCCACCAAACTTCTGCTGCTGTTGGCTGTGTAGCCTTAAATTAACAGTCTTGTTTGGATGACCATTAAGAACATACGCTCCATCACATACCACTTTAATTAGTCCATATAAGAAAGCCATGGACCTTTTTGCATATAACTTTGATTCTCCAACTCCAATTATAATGCTTTTCTCTTGAATTAAAGATTCTCTATGTGTTCGGTTGAATTTGGCTTATTTGAGAATGTATTGCTAAAAATAAGCATCACATGGCTGTACATGACTGTACTTGAATTCAACAAAAAGTATGACAATTCCTATGCTGATTGTGATGCTACAGATGAATAACCATCAAGCCTCTGATACAAATTAGGGATGGAAATTCCGGCTCGTTTTAAACAATGCCTTATACGAGATGTTTACTATGTAAGCGGATGGGTTTAAATTTACACTGAACAGCTACAAAAAACATATCGCAATAATACATATAAAAATACAATAGATGGGTCAAAACAATGCAAATCTCTAACTATTTACATTAAAAAGCACAACATCATCAGAACACCACACAAGAAAACTCAAATGGAAATGTGCAAACTGATCCCGCTTCTCCTTTCTGTTAGGATGAGTAACAACGCCGTATGTTTTGAACTACAAAAAAAACTTGGTTCTCCATTCCAATCCCATTCCATTTTCCTCTGCTTATCCGGGTCCGGGTTGCAGGGGCAGCAGTTTCAGTAGGGAAGTCCAGACTTCCCGGTCCCCGCCGACCTCTTCCAGCTCCAACACCGAGGCGTTCCCAGGCCAGCTGTGAGACATAGTCCGTCCAGCGCGTCCTAGGTCTTCCCGGGGGCCTTCTCCCGACTGGGCATGCCCGAAACACCTCACCAGGGAGGCGCGCGGGAACCTTCCGGACTAGATGCCCGAGCCACCTCAACTGGCTCCTCTCGATGTGAAGGAGCAGCGCCTTTACTCTGAGCTCCTCACGAATGGCCGAGCTCCTCACCCTATCTCTTAGGGTGAGTCCAGCCACCCTACGGAGGAAACTCATTTCCGCCACTTGGCCGAGAACAAACCTAGAACTTGGTTCTCGGTTTGTTAATTTAAAATTGGCCGTCACTTCAATGATATTTTATATTAAAATATTTAGCACTTCTCAAAGTCTAGCCAGTGTAATAATTCCAACTCGCCTCCAGCCTCACCCTTTATGTTGCAGTTATCTCACAACATTCTTCGAATACACGTTCTGACACACTGACAAGTAAGAGGCCGAGACCTAATGAGGCTTGATTGTAATGAGCAGTGATTTAATGAAGTTTTAGGTCTTGCTCTGTTTTTCCACCCCCGGCAGCATCTTGCCTCGTGGTTGCATGATTCATGAAGGCGTGGAGCTCCACTATGCTCTCTGTGTGATGCACGCTGACCCCTTGTGACTGCTCTGGAGCGAGGCGGTGAGCCAACGGAGCAGCAGCACTCACTGTTGTCTTTACGTACATTTTATTATTAGGAATCAGGATTTTTGTTGTATACTTCATGAATGGGTGTTTTATATTCAAGCTTGACTCCTACAAGGATTTGAAATATGATGACAGCCCCACATTTAACATTGTGCGAGGACACTGTTCTGCGACTCAGGATGAATGTTCATTTTCATTTTTCAAAGTGGATCACATTTATTCCTTTGCCAAACTTATTTTTAATAAGAGCTAAGATCTCAACCCCTGAGGTGCAGCTGCGCTCTGCTGTCGTTCTCCATCTGTTGAGATGAAAACAGATTCTTGTTGTTTACCAGGCTTACGCGAGGAAATCCACTTGGCCGTCTGATGTAAAATTAATCTGGGCTACTCTAAGTATGCATGGGGGGGGGAGCAGATAAGACATTTTCCCTTAGGAGGAACTACTTACAGGCTGTATGAAAATGCTTATCAAATATGTTATGCAGCAACTGTGCATCATCAGGTGAGCTTGCTAAACTTGACATTGTCCACTTGCTAATAATTGCAGCATAAGACTGATGGTTGGTTATGGAAGGACGATGCACTGTATACTTTCACTGTCCGCCCGGTGACAGTTGGCTCTCCTACCTACACCGCTTGGAGAACTGCTCTGAATAAATTATCCCCAGGAGTGTTGTGGCATTTCCTAAGATTATACCACAGATGACAGTCTAATCCTCCCCGTGTCTCTCTTTCTGCATTACCTCTCTTCCTTTGCATAATTCCGTAGTTTGAACGTTTCCCTTTCAAACTACACATTTTTAGTTTGTTGGGAGATCAGCCAAATGACAAACCGAACATTTAGGATCTCTTCTACTTTTATCGGAGACGTGTTGGCGAATACTTGATTGTAAACTGCAGCAGCAGGTACAATCATCATTAAAAACACTGGCCTGTTTCACGTTGTTATGGGTCACACTTAAAACATTCCCCTTGCAACCTGTGTTCACTAGGAACCTTTATATTACATTCCCATTGGAACAGACGCTACCTTCGTACTTCTTGAATTCAGTAGTGTACCATCAACACAGATTACCATTATATCTTTTGATCTAATGTCTCTTGAATGCAAAAAAATGCATGTTTATGTACATATGCATGTCATTCATTCATTCATTCATTTTCTATACCGCTTATCCTCATTAGGGTCACGGGGATGCTGGAGCCTATCCCAGCAGACTTTGGGCGAGAGGCGGGGTACACCCTGGACTGGTCGACAGCCAATCGCAGGCAATCAGATGTCCTTCTTCCTAGTCCCTTTCGGACATGTTGCATCACGCAAGTGTGAACTTCCGAGGTTCCTTAGTCATGCTCGAAAGCAAGTCTACCACAACGTTAATCGCGCATTTCATAGATCCGAGTGCTGAAAGGAAGCCACCGCCAAAGCCACTGCGGGGATTTTGAATGGGAATTGATTAAATTGGGACGTTCCTGTTCCTGCACGCAAAGCGAAACGGATGCAGTAAGTCCCAGCGTGATGGAGGATTTGCACACGCTTGAAGGCCACGATTTGTGCAGATAAGCATGGCCCGCATGAGTGGGGGAGCGCGCACGCAGACACGCACGCAGGGCGACGCAGCGCCACTGCAACAATGAATCTTGTGTCCCCCCTCGGCCTCTCGTGGCTCTCGCTCTTCTTTCTTTGCTTTCTTTGTCTGCATCTCAGGTGAATTGTAGCCATGTGATCAAACGCCCAAGCCTCTATCCATTAACCCTCGTAAATGAAAAAATGGGGAACAAAAAGCAGTTTTGTGCTGCAAACATGAAAAAAATGATAACAGAGAGCGATGTGTGCGTCTTTCTCCCCTTATGTCCGGGCGTTGACACCNAATTACCCAAAATAAATGATTGGTATGTTGATATATGATGATGGTATAATAATGAGAACTGTCACAAGCTGTACAAGGTATAACACATTAATAATACATGTGTGTTTGTAGGTGTAATATCTTGTTCATGACTCTTGTTCTGCATGTTGTGTTAATATAACAGACTTTAGTGTTACGGAAAAGGGGGTGGGAGTAAAGCTTGACTGTTTTCTGCTTGTATGTGTATGTATTTTCATTATGTTCTGTTCTGCGTATTTGGTGTGGCTCGAAATAAACAAATAAACGATATTTTTTGCAGCCCTATTTAATAATAATAAAAAAAAACCTAGAACATTGTTTTTGCAGAAAAGCAAATCCTACAAAACCCAACATTCTGCTGTACTAAAATTCTGCGTTTTTATGAGGCAAAAAGCAGCTCTGTCTGTGACAATGGCTTTGCAGACAGAGACAAGCATGTGACATCTGCGGACGGGGCTTGCTGTGTCTATGAAGATACAAGCACCACTTGCCATCCCAAAATTGGCTTCCTCGCAAAGGTTACAATTGCATCCATGGATGGCGGGTGGCTTTTGTGAGTGGGAAACAATTAAATTCAGCAAGACCGTACTTTTATGACACTGTTATATTTTAAGGGCCTGTTTTAGTTTCTCTACTAAAAACAGAAAAAACATCTCAGAGTGTACTTTTTTGAAAAACAACACCTTTATGTAAAAGAGGAGGGGCAACTGTGTCTAAATACAATAGTTCCAATGTGGATCAGCACCAAGTTGTACACACTCACACCCACACAAAATGTGCTGAACTTGGGCGCAATTTGCGCTCCCTTCCTTGGCGGCCACTGGCCTGCACTCACACTGACCATTCGTGCTGTGTGGCAGCTTGCGTTTACAACTTGTGGGAGGAGTGGTCCCATTAATTAAATGACTTGATTATGTGCATGAATGTGCAAAAGAGTAAGCAAGCATCCCATAGGTTTTGCGTGTGTGGATGACTCTTTTTATTTATCTTGCTGTTATTCAAAACTAGTAAGGAGCTGCTGCGTACAACCCTTCAGTGACTTGGCTATGTTGCTCTTGCGCATGTGCATGTGCACGACCAATCATGCAACGTTAACGTTAGGTGTACTGAACTCGAGCGCAGATCAGAGTGGTCACACAAGCGGCACTTTCAGTGTAAATCGGGCTTAAGTACAAATCAAATGGTGTCTGAGTACATACGAAGATGGAATTCTGTGAGAAATTATGGGGAATGCTAGACTGTACCAAAAATGTGAACATTCTTAGCGCTTCATCCAAATTCCATTGGTTGGAACATGCCAATGGAATGAACAGTCAAGACGGAAAGAACAGGATCGCGGATACAAGCGGCGGTAAGTTTCCTCCTTACGAGCTCAGCCATCCTGGAGGAGCTCAGAGTAGAGCCGCTACTCCTTCGCATCGACAGCTGCCAGTTGAGGTGGCTCGGGCATCTAGTCCGAATCCCTTCCGAAGGCCTCCCTAGCGAGGGGTTCCGGGCATGCCCAGCCGGGAGAAGGCACAAGGGAAAACCTAGGACATGCTGAAGGGATTATGTCTCACAGCTGGCCTGGGAACGCTTTGGTGTCCTCCTGGTTGAACTGGAAGAGGTGGCCGGAGACTGGGAAGTCTGGACTTCCCTACTGAGACTGCTGCCCCTGCAACCCGGACCCGGATAAGCGGAGGGAAATGGAATGGAATGAAACATTCTCCTCCTCATTTTACGAGTGATGACAATGCAACCCTCTGCAATGTGTTTAAAATACAACAGCCCCTGGTTACGTTCAATGAAACCTGGAGCATCATGTCTGCCATAAGACTAACACCATTACCTGACTTTTTCACATTGTCAAAGCAGCCTAGATTGTATATTGCTGAACAATGCCCCAAACTGACACGAAGTGTTTCTTAAGATTTGGTTTGGGGTTGCTGCGCTGCCCGAATGTATATTCATTCATTCATTCATTTTCTGTACCGCTTATCCTCATTAGGGTCACGGGGATGCTGGAGCCTATCCCAGCAGACTTTGGGCGAGAGGCGGGGTACACCCTGGACTGGTCGCCAGTCAATCGCAGGGCACATATAGACAAACAAACATCCACACTCACATTCATATCGATGGACAATTTAGAGTCGCCAATTAACCTAACATGCATGTTTTTGGTATGTGGGAGGAAACCGGAGTACCCGGAGAAAACCCACGCACGCACGGGGAGAACATGCAAACTCCACACAGAGATGCCCAACGGAGATTTGAACCCGGGTCTTCCAGATCTCCTGACTGTGTGGCCAATGTGCTAACCACTCAGCCACCGTGCGGCCCCGAATGTATATATAGCGAGTAAAGTTTGTTTAATAGCATATCTGAACCCACCATCACTAACAGCTCCCACTCCTCCACCAGCTCAAACTTGAGCTGGACGTGAAGTCAAAATTTAAAGGCGATAAAGTGTATTAGAGTGAAAATACACACATGCAGGCTTTGCAATGGTTAGCTTTGGAACATGAAACTCCGGACGATTGCATTTATGATAAAACTTTTACTCTTTAATTTTCTGATAGTCCAGCTAACATGACAAGCTAGATTCTCACCAATCAGTCCGACCTGACAAAAGCTGCTCGTAAAAGGACATAAAAACACACAATCACATCCATTTTGGGCCTATAAACATACCGTAATATGTACTGCATGATGTAGTAAGCAAGCTCACTCTCAAACATGTTATTCCTATATGCTCATTCAGTAGTAGCTCAAAGGTCAAATGCCTTTAGAAATTATGATTTTGTTCCCCAAAAATGCTTTAGGACATTGTATATATTTGTATATAATTTAATAATAATACATTTTCCCCTTTAAAGACGTCAATCTTTACTTTGATACTGTACATATCAAATACCACACAGTTATATTTATCACTGGTGTGCATATCAGTGCAATTTAGAAGCACTACCTACATTTACAATTTAAATTCTAGTATTTCTTCCATGAAATTGTACTAATTTACTATTACTGCTTTAGTAGAGTGTAATTTTTTTGTCCAATCAGATTTCAGCTTCTGTGTTGCCATAGTAATGTAATGTGTAAGTTTAAAAAAATATGGGACTTGTTCTAGTATAATCACATTTTGTGCAGTTGTGCAATTTTAGGTCAATTTTAAGAACAGATCTGACAATACAGATTGAAAAAAACCTGGCGTTTTTGACCTATACACATTCAACATAGCCAGAATTCCCCAAATTGGAGGTCAACATCACAAAATGGATTGTTGTCTGCCTTAGAGGCACTATTAAAGGCACCTGAGGCACTAAACAAAGTCTGGTGCTACTCTCTAATTGGCCCAACCACCTCACGAAGCAAATCAGTTTAAAGGTAGATTAGGAGATTACATTGGTGTGTTTCACAAGGTTATGGTCTGACTGTGAGTCCTTACGCGACTCACTCAATGAAAGTCACAGTTTAGTGTGAAATGCATACGCATCACAAGGATGCTTTCACCACCTGCACCCCGTCACGCCGTTCTGGCAGCATCTCTTCCAGCTGCCCCCAGTAAAGTCACACTAGTGTTTTCTGAACAAAGCAATTCGATAGAGAAGCGTGCTTATCTATCTCTTAAAAGGTTAAACGCTCTCTGCTCAGAATTTTGGCCTTTGTTTAGCAACCCCTAGGACTGTGTTCAACCCCCAGGGCATATCAGAAATGGCCCAAGTCATTAGGCTTGAGAGGAAGCCAAGGCAAAACGTGTCAAAAGAGCAATCTGTCAGCTGGGCAAGCTTTGTAATAGCCACCATCGCGCTTTTGATCAAAATAAGTTGGTGGCTTATGGCTTTGGCACATATCCTGCTCACTTGTCCATCTCGGTGACAGCACAGCATGATTCATGAATACATTTCAACTGTGACGCCTGTGAGCTAAAAGCGAAGCTGCAGCTCTGCAAGATGAAACGGCATTTTTTTTTTTTCCAATCAGCACAAAAACCGAGAGCAAGGCAATTGTCACTTCTTACAGACACTCTGTCTCAGAGATAACAAAAAAAAGAGTCTGTTTCATTAGTGTTTGCTGAGTCAGCACGCTTTGAAATAGACTGGCTAATTAAATTTGGTAATTGTTTTAAGACAGATAACTGCTTATTAAAAAGTAATGTTGTCCACAAATAGAATAAAAGGGTTTTCACCACATGAAATTGATCGTGGCGGTGCAGCGCCAAAAAAGAATGGCAATAACAGCAACAGCCAGTTGAAGCTGGTTGGGTGAGCTTGGTTGAGCACATTCATTCATCCCTTTCATTCATTCATTTTCTATGCCGCTTATCCTCATTAGGGTCGCGGGTATGCTGGAGCCTATCCCAGCTGACTTTGGGCGGGAGGCGGGGTACACCCTGGACTGGTCGCCAGTCAATCGCAGGGCACATATAGACAAACAAACATTCACACTCACATTCATACTTATGGACAATTTAGAGTCGGCAATTAACCTAACATGCATGTTTTTGGAATGTGGGAGGAAAACGGAGTACCCGGAGTACAGAGATGCCAACAGAGATTAGTGGCATAGAAAATGGATGGATGGATGGGTTCACAAACTTTTTTTTGCAGCGCCTGGAGATAAATTGATTTTCTGCCCCACCCCCGCTCGGAAAATGCAATATTAATGAAACGTGTTCGTGGTAGCCTCGTCTAAAAGTGGTAGTAAAATAAGAGTCATAAAAATAGCTTACTTTAGAAAACTTACTACAAATCAAAGTTTTTCTTTAAAAGCTCTTGACATTCCAATTACAATGTTAAATACTTTTGACAATTGTAAAGATTATTGGAAAAATTGGCCTCAAACAATGTTAATGTCAACAATTTGTAGGACAATTATCATCCAGCAAAATGTGTTATGTAATACACATACAAACTTGATGCCGTGTGCAAAGATGATCTACTAACAAGGATTGTGTCTATTAAATGATATAGGTATGCATGATATATGCAGATGATCAAAATGCACAAAATACTGCAAGTGTAATCATTTAGCACACATCAGCAAACTCCAAAATGATTTATCAAACTGAAATCTGTTTGCGGTCTGTGTTTTTGCATCTTGCTTAGCACGTTTGAAATGACTCTTTGGTCTGTCAACACATTTGATGAATGTCAGAAATAAAAATACAGATACAACGCTACCTTTGTGTGTGTGTAGCATTTCAAAGTTTGATGATGGAAAAAGTTAGATGAGCTGGAAATATGTCTAATGTACAAATGTATTTTTAATCTGACTAAACTGAAGCTCTAACAGCGTCCTGAAATGAATTTAGTATGTTTGTTAGACTTAAATGCATAGTCCTTTTCCAAAAACATTTTACAAAAATACAATATGGATAATATGGATATTAAATTATAACATCAAAGATGGGCTCTTTCCAGTAGAATATTTGAACACAAATATTACTTTGTACTATCTAATACATATGGAACACTAAGATCAAATATTTAAATAGATAAATCAGGATTAATAGTTCACCTTTTCGACACGTATGCATCCATGGCACGTTCCAGTGTAGCCTCAGGCCCTAACTGTTGAGTGTAGTACACTGCATGTGGTGCGGCTCACACACCTGGGAGAGCAGTGTGGATGTGGGACATCACCACCTCCTCACCCAGCATTACTGTCTCTCTCCCAGCTGGCTTAATGTTTGCATGCAGGAACAAAGGGCTGGATTAGAGCAAGGGGAGTGGATAGATTGGTTCATGAGCCCGTGAACAATACTTATTATTCACGGATGCCAGTTTGTTTGTGTCTATAATAATTCCTCGTTTATCGCAGTTATTTGGTTCCAGACTCGACCGTGGTAAGGGAATTTCCGCACAGTAGGATTTGATATTTAGGAATATTTTCATCATGTTTTTGTTATTAAGAGTATGGAAAACCTGTTTATGAAATTCTAAATACGTTTTTTTTAGCATTATCAAAGCCATCTAGACATGAAATAATACTATTACACTCAATTTCACCCAATATAGTAGACATAATAAGAGAAAATAAGATATCAGGCATAAATAAGACATAACACAGACTCACGCTTTAGTATTGACAGTTATGGCATAATGCCGCTGTTCGCGGTTTATTAACAAGTGGAAAACATATAAAAATGTACACAGGAGGTGCTGTCAGCCACAACTCACGCCAGTCACTTGCATTCTCTACACTGCTAACAAACACAGTCAACTCTAGCGACCTGAAGTCACACACGTCACCTTCCAGGCACCGGCCCTTAAAGGAGCACAAGCTAATGATATTACATTACATATCACATCTTCTGAGTACATTACATTTATATCGTCGTTCAATTAGCCATTTTTCACCTTGAACATGCCTCATCTGGACCTAGAATATGTACAATTTTACTAATAGGCCATAAATAATAATTCATTTTGAATAAACGTGATAGAGATGAAGTTGCGAAATTCAAACCGCAAAGGGGCGAGGGACAACTCTACAGTGTTCCCTCGTTTATCGTGGGGTATATGTTCCCAAAATACCCCGTAATAAGTGAAATCTGCTAATTATTTTACAATGATTATATATGTTTTAAGGCTGTAAAACCCCTCACCATACACTTTATACACTTTTCTCAGACAGACATGAACATTTTCTCACATTTATCTCTTCTTGAAGCGCTCTTTAAGGTTAGTAGATTTAAAAAAATAGGTGTCACGTTTTGGCTTGCGGCGTGATGGCTCCACGCCGGGGCTGCGGAGAGACAGACCTCAAGTGCAGGTGAAAGTCTTTATTATTGGTAAATGTTGCTATGCAGCAGCAGAATCCGCAACTGAACAGTAACATTGACGACCAACAATGTTTCAACACCAAACAATGCGTGTACGTGACTTTCACTTTTCTTTCTGCATGTCCGTAAGTCCAACGTTTTGTGCAATGGTTAGCGTCCTCCTTTGCCATTCGGGTGCGGCCGCAGGTGCCTTTATTGGTGGAGAACATTTTGTTGACATTGTGGGAGTTGCCGGGGTTAAAACTTGCAAACATTCAGAGTCACTTCAGAGTCACACTACTGGCAATGGAACATTTATGTAAATTTGTAAAATTGAACGCATTCTGTACTGCAAAGGAAGGCTCGGAAGAAATTGACAATGGTCTACAGTCCTGTAGCCAATCAGGACGCAGAACACAATGCATGAGTTCTCTCTCAGCCAATCAGGACATAAATACAACACGTGGGTTCTCCTAGAACCAATCAGGATGCAGAACACAATGCAATAATACCTGTAAAAAACAAACGAACAAAAAAAAAAGATTTGTGAGTCCGTGAAAAGCGAACCGCGATGTAGAGAGGGAACACTGTACATGAGTTTGAGGGTGTATTCACGTTAAAGGAAAACTGTACTTTGTAAAAAAAACGTTGCCCATCATACACAATCCTTATGTGAAACTTGAACACATATTTATTTCCCTTTTCTGTACAATCTGAAGCCAGAAAACGAGTTTGTGCACCAAACCAAAACATTCCACTATAAGGGAGGCAGCCATGTCAACGATAAAGCCAAAACAGTGTGCCAATCAGCACGCAGAACACAATGCGTGAGTTCTCTCTTAGCCAATCAGGAGGTCTACACAACAAATGGGGTTTTCTTTAGCCAATCAGAATGCAGATAGAACAAGTGAGTATAAGGGAGGAAGTGTGCAATTTACATAGCGGACCTGTATTTTATCCAAGCTTCAGGGATATTGTTATTGTAGCAGCTAACACGGAAAACATATTTTAAACATATATACTTACCTAGCGGAGTAACGCAACGCCTCGCTAGTCTCACAGTGCCCCTCACAATGCTGGCTCTCGGTTTCGCTATGAAGACTCAACAAGATGCTCTTTTGTTGTTTTTTTCCTGACAACTGGAGCACAAATCCTGTGCTGAAAGACACATTCCAATGAAAGCGGATGTCGTAAGTGCCGTTGCTGTTTCTATGCTGTTGTTGTTGACGGAAGTAGCGTTAGCTCTTGTAGGCTAGGCGAGGTCAACGCGCTACGAAATAAGTGCAAGTATTACATCGTACCATTAATGTACCTGTTTTTGCATGATCACAGCATGTGCGGTATATACAACGATCAAACATTGTCAGTTTTTGGGAGGAGGGCTTTATAGTGGAAATGATGTGCTGTGCATGTTAGCCTGTTCATACTAACTCATTTTCTGGCGTTGGAATGCACAGAAACGGGGAAAAAACATGTGTTCATGTTTCACATAAGGATTGTGCAGTTTTCCTATAAGTCATGTGCACAATGGTTGCAATACTCCTTCCCTCCCCAACTGGCCTACACTCACATTGTGCATTCGTGCCGTCGGTTGTTCACATGTCCTGTCACTTTAATTCTTCTGTTTTACTGCAATTTCTCGGACTTTGTGAAGTATTCCCGTAATTATTTTGAGTCGTTCTGATTATTTATTTTGTACAAGGTTGCCGCGGTCATTAATTACCTGCAAGAGGGGCGATCGCATTACTTAAATGATACGTTCTATTCTGCTGTAGTACTGAAATTTCTCCGCCGTACAAGGTTGCCACTGTCGTTAATGTTTGTGATAGTAGAGCATTAATTAAGTGACATGTCTTTATGACACACATAAAGGTAGTCGGGTGAGCGTGCATGCATGCTGCGTTTTTTACTTTGAGATCATTTTGAGTCTTTGTATCTCAGCGATCTTAGTACAATCATTCTATGACTACATGACTGATTACATTACTACATTTCAGATTTTGAAAGGGCCCAAAAACGGAACGATTGCCTTGTGTGTTGAAGATAAACCAAAAACTGGGTTCACATAACTCAGCATTGCAATGTTACGTAATGAAGCCTGTCATGATTAAAAGTGGACCCTGCAAACATATTTCTACCTCTGACAGCAAAATCTAAGCGAAAGGCCAACAAGAAATAAGAGCATAATACGGTAGTTCCGGAAGTTTAATGTGTTTTCTTTGTGAAGACTCAACAAACAGATTTGCTGGCGAGCAACAAGAAGCTGCAGTATTTAGCTGCAGAGAGATTACTGTGACCTGATAAGTAGAAGCTGCTGAATGCTTGAATACTTATCATGAGCCAGTTAATGATGAAGCATGTTATCTGTGCTGTGCTCAGCGCTCCTCATCCCTTTCACTCTCCGTGCCAATCAAAACAGGAATAAAGCAGTAGGTGTCAGAAAGGAATCAGGCTCCACATTCTTTGTTTCTCCAGGAGTAACAACACTTAATATTGCTGTTGCCTCACGGTCAGATGGTCTAGGTTTCAGTTCTAGTCTTTCTGTGTGGAGTTGGGATGTTCTTGCTGTGCTTGCGTGGGTTTTTGCCAGGTGCTCCAGTCTCCTCCCATAGCCCAAACCTGGCATGTTTGGTTGATTAGAAACCTTTGATTGTCTATAGGTATGAATGGGAATGGTTGTCTCTCTCTGTATGTGTCAGCCATGTGATCCAGGATCCAGTCCAAGATCTCACCTTGATTCAGTTACGATTGGCTCCTGTCCTTGCCATGAACCTGAACTACACCCAACAAAAATATTAACGTGACACTTGCAGTTTTTATAATAAATTACACTTGTTATGCGCTTTATCAAAGCCTCTTAAAGCGCTTATGTTGAGGTCATCATTGTTCATTCAAAACACACTTGGTGATGGTAAACCACCATGTAGCCACAGCTGGCCTGGGGCAGACTGACGGAAAGATAGGCTGCCAGTTTGCGCCATCAAACCCTCCGACCACCACCGACACCACTTTCATACTAGGCAATTTGGGTGAAGTGCCTTGCCTAAGGGCACAAGCAAAGTATTTATTATTTATTTATTCCTTCCACTGTGGCACCTGGTGTTCCTCTGAGGTCTCCCATCCAAGTACTGACCATCATTGCAACATGGGGCCATGCATTATCATGCAGCACTATGAGGTAATGGTTGTGTAAGAATTGCATAAGAATGAGCCTTTGGATCTCATAAATGCACCTGTGTTTGTTGACTATACCGTTATGCCACCACCACCATGGGCTCGATCCGCAGCAGAGAACACCATACTCACTCGAGTATTGAGCATGTTTAATTGGTATTGAGCGTGTTTGGGATCCTGTGGTTACATATATGTTGCCCTGTTTTTAGTTACAAACACTAAAGTCCACTTGGCCAAGGCGCTGGCATGAGGTATCATGCCAGCAGGCTTGCATGTACATGAAAAATCATAAATCCAATGCAGCCAGCTGTAGTCTAGTCACAAAATGTTGGATGTGGAAATCGGCCAGAGGTAAAGCCCCGTCTTAGAGTGTGTGAGAAGACGAGGTTGCATCTTATGTAATGACCTGCATTTTCCAGGCAAACTTGTTAGTTGCCTCAGAACAGTTTCTCGTTGCTGTAGCAACACACACTGAAGTTCCTTTGCAGCCCTTAAGGAGTTTGGCAGGGAATAAAGAATGCAGTTATTTGCATCAAAGTAACACCACATGCTAAACACAATTTAGCCTATGAGTCCACAAAGACATAATCACCACAGGTCTTCAGCGCCTGTTAAAATTTACAATGTCCAGTCAGAGGAAGATAACGAAAGTCTTTTACCCTCTAATGTCATTTTTCCCCCCTCTGGCAGCCTCTCTGCCGACTACAGCTGCATAGACAGACAATGCAGAGGGCAACCAAAATTACTTTGGGAGATGAAGTGATACTGACAGTCCACTTCAGATCCTTGTCTTGTACTTGCAGTTCCTCCATAGTCAGCCATAACAATACAAGTCAATTAGCATGTTAAAAGACTTGCAGCAATGTTAATCAGGAAATAATCCAGAAATCAGGAAGATCCAATGCAAAAGGGACGTGAGAGGCTGCAAATGAGCCATACTAATAGAGCCGCTTTGCAAAGGGGTTTTAATGCAATAATGATCACATTCACTGTGTCTGATCTACAACATAGACTTAACCTCATTAGTTTGCATGGAGATATTCAAAAACAACACTGCCACCTCCTCTTTAACACATGCTGATTTAGAGTGAGGAAGGTTGCATGTCACTCCAGGGAGTGGAGGTGAACCTGGACCATTCTGACTGTAAAATGCAATTAGTTTAAGTGCCCGTCCTAGTGTTTTACTGGCCTGATTTTGCAGCAGGGAAATGAATAAAGCGCTATTGACGATGCCCTGGGTGTGCTCTAAACATGGCATATAATAAATATTTAGCAGCAATGGCTGAAAAGCCAAGCAGCACATATCGCCCCTCTACAGATAAAAGACACTAATAAGCGATGTGCTGCTTTCAGATGCAATTGTATATGACTGCATTCAGTTCAAGTGACCTTTATTTATGTAGTAGCAGTTACCCTAGGGCACTTTTCACATATAAAAAGGATAATTTTATATGCCAGCGTTGTGAGTTTACAAACATTTCAAGTGTACTGAGTATCTGCCTTGCAAGGTTAGCATACTCTTATATCCAATATGTATTGTATACTTGCAGAAACAAACCAAAACCTTTTACCTATGGTATTTATCACGTGAAATTATTTGATCATTTCTGACCTGACTGTATAATTGTAGTCTGTTAGGTCACAGAAACTCAGAAAGCACAACACAGTGTTGTCAGACTGCATATTATGAAAATTGTCAATCAAAGAAAATGAAAAATAAAGCAGCATATATTTTTTGAGTGAGGAAAAGCTTTTGAAAAAGACCACAAAAATACTTTATTTTACTCTAATCTATTTTGTTTTTACAGAATGGCCTTTGCTCATCACTTACACAGCGGTACAAGCATACATATACAACATACTATACAATAAGACAAGGGGGTAGACAGGACAGGATGGCTGGGTGATAAAAGTAGGGACAGGAAAGGGAACAACAAGAGGAATGGGCAAGAAAATAAGACAATTCCAACCTAAGCTCCTATGGGGGAAGCACCGTGTGGGACCGACAAAAAAAACGCACATCGGCACAGCAAAAACACACTCATTCAACATAAACTCAAGACTTGCACCAGGGGAGGGGGAAACGGGGAGTCGATGTATTCCCAGCGTAGACAGCTTCCAGCTACAGCTAATGCTGTCATAATCAGCACGAGCTGTGAACCCGTCTCGCCATCACCGGGTTGCTATAGCGGCAAAGGTGTTGGATGAGGGAAGGGATGTGTGTGTAAATGTGCATGTCAGTGTCCTTGGATGCATGAGTGTGTAGGCAGGTGTCTGATTTTTCTTTACCATAGACAAGTTAGAATAGCACCCAGTAAATCAAAACTGGGTAAAAACTCTGTAAATGGTAACCTGTAGTGGCTTTCATCCATCCATCCCTTTTCCATACTCCTTATCCTCATTGGTGTCACAGGTGATCTGGAGCTTTTCCCAACTGACTTAGAGTAAGATGCGGAGTACACCCTCGATTGGTTGCCAGCCAGTGGCAGGGGACCCTTATACAAATAACCATTCACACCCATATTTACAATTATGGATAATTTAGAGTCTCCAATTAACCTAACATGCATGCATGGAAATCCACACACACACACACACACACGCAGGAAAAACATGTAAACCACACAGAAATAGCCAAATGGAGACTCAAACCATCAATCTCCTAATTGTGTGGCAAACATTGCTAACCCCTAGGACACCAAGGCATAATGATTATTATTGTACAAGGTGTGTAGTATGTCAAAATAATGCGAGCTGCTCTGCACTGTTAGTGGCAGTACTGGAAGGTCACAACGGAGATCTTGTTGATGACCATGTGACACAGTCAAAGTGAAATGTAGTGGAAATAAGCACATAGATGCTGACATGACAGTCAACATCTGTACCAAAGCACCCTTCTGGGAGCAGGCACACTTTCATGCGCTTCCCCAGGCAGTTACTAAAAGCACATGATTCCAGTAGTAATTCAATGCAGGGAGCAGACTGATTTAGTTTCCCTCTCAGATCCACAACACAAGCAACTATAATGGGATTGCTATGAGATGTGGAAAACCCGGCTGAGGCACACTCGCAAGGACTGGATTGGATTTTAGCAGCTGTAGGCTGAAGGAAAAAGTGAATAAAAAATAAAAAAAACAACTTGAGGTGCGCTAACTCTGACAGCAACACATGACATTGATGGGACGGACCCAACTGCAGCCTCGGCTTGTCTACCAAGAGTACACACACACACACACACACACGCACACACTCACACACATACATATTTCAATGCGTGAGTGAATCTGTGTGCTGTCAAACCGGGGTACCAAGGAAAGCGAGTAGGTGAAGCCTGGGTCAGCAAACCAGGGAACACATTGTGACAGGGGAGAGACATCAGGTGCTAAAAAAGAAGAAAATGTAGTAAGACTCTTGTTCCATGTGTTTTATGGGCATCAGTGGAAACAGACTGACAGTCAGAATAAACAAAATCTTTTTGACAAAAACACTTCAATAGCTCCGTTTCAACCTCTGCCAAGGTTGATTATGGCAAAAGACAAAGCAGTTGTTCCTCACACCAGATAATCATGATGATTATTCATTCATTTTCTATGCCGCTTATCCTCATTAGGGTCGCGGGTATGCTGGAGCCTATCCCAGCCGACCTTGGGCGAGAGGCGGGGTACACCTTGGACTGGTCGCCAGTCAATCGCAGGGCAGAAACAAAGAGGACAAACAAAGACATACAAACATTCACACTCATAATTATGGACAATTTAGGGTCGCCAATTAACCTAACAAGCATGTTTTTGGAATGTGAGAGGAAACCAAAGTACCCGGAGAAAACCAACACACACACGGGGAGAACATGCAAACTCCACAACAGAGATGCCCAACGGAGATTCAAACCCTGAACCTCCCGACTGTGAGGTCAACGTGCTACCCACTCAGTCACCGTGCGGCTCCATGATTCAACACAACTTTAACTAAAACAACGCTCAAAATATTCCACAAAATCAAAGCACACGGCATGCTTGCTCACGTACGAGCACATAGGAGGTAAAATTGTCATTACGTTTTTGCATCTTGATATGAACTGATGAACCACAAAGTGAAGATTGCAGCGAAGCAATGCTATCCTATCTGGTATCATATGAGGTGAGCGCGGCAGGATTTAAGTTAGGTTTCTTTTAACTTGGTTCTTCTCTTACATTAATTGACTTGTGACTGACCCAAAGACTATGTTGGTTCCTGTCTCATACGTATATTCACCAGTTATAGCCATTTGCTGATATTGGTGCCAGCAAATAAAATCAAAATGTGAACTTTTTTTCCAAATTTGCTGATGGATTTCTCTCTTGTGGTGCCATCTGTAGAACTTCTATCAGGAAGTGAGGAATAAGCACCAAACACTTGATCTAAAAACATGTTGCAGTCAAATCACAACGTTGGTACTGTAGATTGCATGAGCAGGGAGGAAGTCTCATTAATATGATTGGCTGGTAAATACCTTTAATGGGGCCAATCAGATTTCCATCTTGAATATTTACATCCTTTGCACCACATCAAGAACGTACAGAACACAAATTAAAGGAAGTGTAATAAAAATTGGGAACGCAACAACCTGCACGTCATCTTAAGCTTTGACTCAACTTCTTCTGATTAAAATAGCAAAAATGGTAGCACAATCGCAACAAACATCCATACCTCATGCCACGCCAACAAGTCTCTTCAGCGGTTCTCTTGATCGTGTTCTTCCATCTTTGAGCTGCAGGTTGCTCAACAAGGACTGAGAGCATCACAGGCAAGATGAAAGTGTTAGTCATTACCTGGGGCCACATGCAATGCACTGGAATGTGTGACAGGCGCCAGCTGTGGCCCACATCAAAAAAACATGTTTTTCCAAACACATAATGTCTAATCTAATAAGCAAGTGCAGCAGTTTGAAGTGAAGTGCATGCAAGCACTATCAGTCATTAAAGTAAAAGTTAGGGCTGTAACGATTCTTTTTAATAACGATTCGATTCATATCACGTTTCATGGTTGCAGATTCGATTCAAGGTTGATATTCATTCATTTAGAACGATACGATCCGAAACAATTCAGGAGCTTTAAATCGATTCGGTAACCTTTTAGCCAAAAATTCGAAATAAATACCTGGATACTGGACAATGCAGCTAAAGTTTCCTAAATTCCTTTTATTTGTAAGGTACAAATTAAATATGGATATAAACAAACAAGTAAACAACAATTCATGGCAAATACATTTACGTTGTATTTGAATAAAGCACAACCAGCACTTCAGGTCAAATTCACAAAGACTTAATTAACAGGTTGAATTAAATCAAGTTTGTGATGAATTCCATCTGATAAAACATGACTAACTTTAATGTGATACCTCGATCACTTCTCTAACCAAAATATTTAAAAAGTTATTTCACACCACCAGATTAGAATGAAATGTCATGTGCAGATAGATTTAAAGTCAATGAATATCCTGCATACTGTAAAGTCTGCACTGACGCTATTAAAGCTACGAGGAGGTGTTTGATCAACACCCTTATTGCAAGAAAAAATGGAACATACGCCAGAACAACAGAGGCTCCTAAAACTGACCCCTAAACGACAATCCCCCCATTCTTGCTCTGTTCAACATGCATATCAGCATAACTTTACGGTCGCTAAATACCTTTCATCTTGTCCTGACGCTCGCATCCATGAGTTTGAAAGGCTAAAAGTTGGAATTAACTTTTGATGTGGTCCAACGCTCTAGCGGCAGTAGAAGTCATCCAGCTAACAAACACGTATACCAATGAAAATACACCACTTATCCTATGAAAAACTGCCTATTTTAGGAAGGCCACACAGACTCCCCTACCAGAGCGCGCGCGCTCAGCGTCACATGACGTCATCCGTGCGCCCCAGTCAACAGACGGGACTAACTGACTTACGACAAACCAAACTGTAAGGATAACTTTGGCCGTCTTTATTATTAACAGAGCTAAAAAAAAAAATACTCACCCACATAAAACCCGCCATGCTTAAATCCAATGCTTTATTTCCTAGTATCGGGTAAATCAATTGATTACCTTTCAAAAAATATTAGATCAATCTGAAATGACAATTTGGTGAGCACAGATCGATGTAGTTGGATCATAGGAATATAAATCGATACATCAATCTAGTGAATGAATCTTTACACCCCTAGTACAAAATATTGTAAATGTAGCTTTTAAATTGCGCATTTTTAATAATGTTTTACAAGTTGCACATGCATTAACCCAGAGGTTTTCTGGGGGGCGCTTCCCATGGGGGAGCCCGGCATTATGCCAGGGGGGGCGCGGGGCTACCATGAACACGTTTAATTATTACCGTATTTTTTGGACTACAAGCTGCTACTTTTTTCTCTTCCTCAGAACCCTGCGGCTTTAATAACGAAGCGCCTTGTTTATGGATTTTTTTGCTATTTTGGGTGTGTTCAAATTCTCTACTGACTTAGCGCGAGTGTTCCATCAACACTCTTAAGTTTCCGTGTGTATCCATGCTTACGCGTAGTATGTTGTTCAACACGCCCTTAGCTGGCGAGGCCCCAGGCCTCCCCCATGCTCATGCTCACTCATGCTCTTCAGAACAGCAAGTTCTACGCAACCATAACCAAAATACTTGCACGTTTTCTTCTTAATCTCCTACGCTAAATCAGTTGGTTAAGAAAATGTCGACTCCTCTTGCACAAAGTCCTTGAAAATGCCACAGACGCGTTAAGGAGAGCACACACTGCAGCAATTTTTACTTCTGTAAACACTTTGAAACATGCGTGACGTGCTTTTGCGCATGGAAGTCACATTTTTATGGTAATGCAAATAATTTTAACAAACAATGCGATTTAAGGATTTATTAATACCCTGCAGTGTGAATGTTGCCTATATCAAGTTGAGATCTGTTCTTTTTCTCTGATGTCGACAGAGAGCTTTCTATGTGTAGCTTTCCTGGCACAGAGAAAATCATATCAGTAAGATTTTTGAAATAAAAAAGTGTCCTGCAAAGCCAGAAGAATTTGGGAATATGAACCGCTGTTGTGCATGACGTCCCCGGTTTTACCAGACAAATGCATATGGCTTTTTGGCAACACTAATTCCAAAAGATGCCACATGGCATCTTCTCGGGGATTACGTCAATAGCAGAGTGCCCTCATGCCCTTTCATTTAATGGCCCAATAAAAAACAATGAAAACCAGGACATTGTGTTCACTTTCTCCAAAAAAAAAAAAAAAAAAAAAGGACGGCCAAGGCAGAACTTAAAAACAGGACGTCTGGTCACCCTACCCAGGATAACGCGTATACTTAATTTATTTGGATGAACTCTGTTAACTGATAAAATAACATATTGTATCATATGATGAGTTAAAACTACAATAGTGCACCTTGGTAAACTCAGAGTACACCCTCCTGCAGCAATGTTGACCTTGAGGCTACTGTGTTTCTTTCATTAGGCAAGGATAAAGGACGCGCTGGTGTGTACGTGTGTTGGTTATTCCCGGCATTAAACCGTTTGGCCATTACAAATGCACAACACGAGGGTGGATTGAAATCAATTAAAGTGCCTGTGATATCCCTCCCACCCTCATTTCCATATCCAACAAGGTGAGACACGGAGGGTAACCACCGCATCATTGCTGCGTCCAGATTAGCCTCAAATGTTTTTGTCCTTGAGGCCTGAAATTTTTGTATTCATTGCGTTTAGGCCGACGCAATAAATAGATATACCTGCAACAGTAACTCCACCACAAGCGCCTGGGTTACGTAGACGATTCTTTTCCCATTGTATGCAGGCGTGAGGTGGATCATTTAACCAGATGCAGATGATTGTACCTGTGAGTGAGAGCACTTTGTGTTTCTGCACCCTGCGAATAGGTGAAGGAAATGTCAACCAAAGACATAAATGCACAACAATAATAACATAATTCCGTACTCATAATAATAACACAGCTAAAACTCAACTCTGAATACTTGCCGTCACATTTATTGCAAAACACGAGCACAAGTTTTATTTATGTTTAACACGGCCTATTTTTTCTGACTACATCTACTATTTTGGTAACACAAGTGTAAAAGTGATTATGGGGTGTTGTTTAATGTCCAGAGGGCTCTAATAAAGTTAAAAGCCGTATTTAGAAGGTGGTAAACAGGTTTTCTATGCTCTAACTACAGAAATATTACTTTTATAAATAAGGAATGCTACTTCATGGAAATTCACTTATCACGGCCGGATCTGGCACCAATTAACTGTGATAAACAAGGGAGTACTTTACTGGAACACTTTTTTTGTGTTACAAAATTGCAGAAAACAATTCAAAATGCATAAAAACACATATAAACAGCAAATGAAAGGGACAAATGAACATTTAACATCACTTTTCCCTTGATTGTTGACAAAAACTAGCAATGTCCAGAATGAAATTGATAATGTAACATAGTTAAACTGTAGCTAGCTTTTCAGCCAGAAAGAACACCCTGACATCTAAGCGCTCTTAAAATTCCACCCATAATTGTATCATTAGTAATGCATCATCAGTATAGTGTATTGCACATCATTCATTCATTTATTGATTTTCTATGCCGCTTATACTCATTAGGGTCGCGGGTAAGCTGGAGCCTATCCCAGCTGGCTTTGGGCGAGAGGCAGGGACACCCTGGACTGGTCGCCAGTCAATCACAGGACACATATAGACAAACAAACATTCACACTCACCTTCATACCGGTGGACAATTTAGAGTGGCCAATTCACCTAACATGCATGTTTTTGGAACGTGGGAGGAAAACGGGGAAAACCCACGCAAGCAAGAACATGCAAACTCCACACAGAAATGCCCAACGGAGATTCGAACCCTGAACCCCCTGACCGTGAGGCCAATGTGCTACCGACTTGACCACCGTGCGGCCGTATTGCACATCATCTCATTTGCAAAAACGATCGTAAGGTAAAACTCCTCAAATCCCTGTTGTGATGTGAAATGACTTCCTTACACCGCCTTTACTGCCGCCAACAGTAGCGTATACATCCAGGAAATTGAAGAATTCTATGCATTGAATCAAATCTATAGTCTAAATCTTCATCTTTACTTGAGTCAATTGACATCTCACTGAATGGCAACATATGACTACTGAAGTACACAGAGGTATTCGTTCATCAATACAATATTGTGCCCCTACTCTGCATCCTTTGGAGCCAAATTGGATTATCCACAAACAGCTCTCAGATATTTATAACATTGCAGCGCAAACAAAAGCCACATTGATTAATTCATTGTTGAAACACTTTTGAAAAAGTTTTGTGACAACATTTGTTAAATGTCACAAGTCTCGAAGCCCACGGCTGTAGACCTCCTGGCCGCATGTTGCAAATCTAAGCAACAAGGTGCATAGGATTTGGGATGAAACGTTAATGGGGAAGGGAGAGTCAAGGTAGGCATCCCTCATTCACAACGGTACACTATGTCACAGGTACCCCCCGTGACCTCCATTGAGGATGGAAGGTGGATTAATATATCCTATGGTCCACCTCAGATGTAATCAGAGCCCTTGAAGAAAAGGCTGGGTGCTTTGGGTCAGGACACTTTACACACAATTAACCCATGTGGTATTTTGGCAATCGTCTGATGGTTGATTGGATGAAAGGGGTCAGCTGTTGTGTCTTGAAGTTGTTGGTCACAGGAAGTGCTGTGATAAAACAATCATGGATGCCAAACGAGTCCATTTCAGATCTCATATCAAGAAACGCAAAAAAGAGGCTGTCACTCTGCTTTGACATATTTGACAGGACAATGGAAGCTTGGGTTCAAATCTGCTATGCATCCATCCATTTTCTATGCCGCTTATCCTAATTAGGGTTGCGGGTATGCTGGAGCCTAACCCAGCTGACTTCAGGCGGGAGGCGGGTACACCCTGGACTGGTCGCCAATCAATCGCAGGGCAGACAAAAAAAACATTCACACTCACATTCATACCTACCGACAATTTAGAGTCGCCAATGAAGCTAACATGCATGTTTTTGGAATGTGGGAGGAAACCGGAGTACCAGGATAAATCGCACGCTCAGAGAGAACATGCAAACTCCACGCAGAGATGTCCAACAGAGATTCGTACCCAGATCTTCCTGCGGCCTTCATATCTGCTAATTACATCATTTTTTTTTACAAACATTATGGCCAAAATTGGATTTGGTTTTTAATACATCCCAGCTGGTTTCAGGTTAAAATCTTGGCTTAGAGTTCATTGTGTGTGTGCAAGCTTGTGAGTGTTTTATCTGATTTCTTCCCACAGATTCTATATTGTCCACAAGTGTGACGATGTTTCTGTCAGGACAGCAATCCAACTGTGGTGTTATAAAAATTGGCAACGCTGCAAAACTCAGAAAAGAGTGAAGATTTTCCAAAAACTTTTTAGTTTGTTTCCTAAGGAATGTATGACATTATCTCATCCCTCTCAATGAACACTGACAATTAAAAACAACATAATTGGTTCCCGGTCTGTTAGGACAGGTAATTGGCTCCAGACTGGGCCACAATAAGTGAATTTCCGTATTGTGTATTAATAAATTGAATATTTTTGAAGTTATTGCATAGAAACCTGTTCATGATCTATTGACAGTTTTTTTTTAACATTAGACCCATCTAGACATGAAATAACACAAAAATACTCACCTTTACATTTGTACTACCCAATATAGTAGCTATAATCAGAGAAAATCGGACATATTAGAAATAAATAAGATAACATGGACTAACACATTCTTGTTGTTTTTTTCCGAGCAGCGTACTTGTCTCATCAATTATTGTAATGGCGGCTTTAAATAGCGTTACACTCGTATTGCAAATAATAACAGTAAATAACAGTAAATAAGCTATTCAAGAAGCAAATAAGACTCCTGTGTGTAACAGTAAATGTGTTCCCAAGCGGACCTTAGTGGTGGGCAGACAGATGTAGATGTGTATAATGTGATGTCAGAGCTTCAGAGTTGAGTTTTAGCGCCAGTTCCATGGCCCTAACAGTGTTAATATTCTGATTATTATGTTATTATTATTAATATGCCTATTGGGAGATAATAACCTCCACCAAGTGCAAGCTCCTGGTTATGTTTTTGAAGGCGTTTATCTGTAAGTTTGTCTGTTTATGTTCAAAATAACTTGAAGTTTTCAATGGATTTGGATGAAAATTTTAGCTATGGTCTGAATTGGGGTATGGAAGAACTGATCTCTGCCTCCCTGGTGTTCTGGGCATGCCCAGCTGGGAGAAAGTCCGGGGCAGACCTAGGACCCACTGGAGGGATTCTGTCTCACAGCTGGCCTGGGAATGCCTTGGTATCCTCCCGCTTAAACGTTCATATTTTTTTAAAACTAATAATAGTTCGTATTCCACCATGAAACAGTGATCATTGATTGATTTATTGAATGATTAATTTGTGAACTGACTGTGTGAATGGGACGTGATTCGGTCACATCTGCCACGTGATTGACAGGCTACTTGTTCAGAGTTTGTCCCGCCTTTTGCCTGAAGTCAACTGTGATAGGCTTTAGCTCACCTGTGACCATGAACAGAATACTGTAGGTGGTAGAAAATGAATGCATGTCAAGTGGAATCATTTGTGAGCCCTTATAAATAATGAACATGTTTGACAATGGGGAGAGATAGGAGTGAATAAGAGCAAAGAACAAAGAGCACAAAGAAATGCCAATATATGTTTTTCTTCTTAACATGTCCTAAATGTCCAAATAAGACTGATTCTCCAGCAGTGAAAAATAATACATCACAACTAAGTTTCTTAAAAGCGAACGAAAGACAGCACATAAAACCTAATGCATCCTGCTGAGAGTAACTGGCCCAAATGATTACGTAACTTATAGGGCTGCAAGATGCAGTTTTGTTAGCAATAATGAAAATGTTGTTTTTCCAGGATCAATTTCCTACAGTCTTACTTTTGCTCCTCTGAGCGTGTGTTTCATAGGTGGCTACAAAGTCTTAGTCAGACTAAACGCAATGGATTTTGTGGACCGGTGGGAAATGAGTCTGACCCACTCAATTCAGTTTGTGTTCACTTGATTTGCACTGACGTTAATAGCTAATAGAGCTGCGGATAGAGCTGTTATATTACAGCGGTGTTCACTCTCAACATATTAATCATGGATTTCCATCACAGAAAATGTGTATGCTGGAAACACAATTATTAGGATAAATTATTTTAATTACATGCAACCTGAAAGATGGGTATTTGCAACGTAATGGCCTTTATTTGCAGGGTGGCCGGACTTCTGGCAGTACTCTAAAATCCTTAAATCTTTTTTGTACCAAACGAGAAAAAAATCCCATTAAAGCATTGCTGTCCCAACATTTCCCCCCGAGGGCCACATACCGAAAAATGAAAGGATGTAATGGCCACTTTGATATTTTGTAAACACATATAGATATGCTAAGAGGCTTTATGTTTAAAGGAAACAATCCATCTCGGATGTGGTACAGGCAAAAAAAACGTATTGTTAGTAAGAATTCCAGACATTGCTTTTTCCCTATTTTTTGCTATTAATTTAATTTTCCAAGTATTTGCAATACTTTCTTTTTAAATAATCTTTGTAAATTTTATTTTTGTAATATTGTGACTTTATTCCCATAAGATTTTGACTTTGTTCCCATAATATTATAACTTATATTATAACTCTCCCAGCCTAATTTTCCAGAAATTAGAACTGCATTTTGTTGTGTTTGTTTCTACATAATATTTTGACCTTTTACACAAAATTTATTTTTTCTTTGATATTGCAACTTTTTTCTTGTGAGTTTTCTTCTCATAATTGCAACTTTATTCCCATTATGTTTTGACTCTATTCTCGTAACATTCAAACACTTTTTCTGCAACCAAATCTTCAAAAACTTTCTCATAATGTTGCAATTTTATTTCTCATAATATTATAACTTGAAATAGTTTTTTTTCCATTAATATTTAACAGGCTAATTTCTATGTTAGTGGTGTCACAAGCTCTTGCAAAATTAAAACACGACAAGATTACCTGATTTAAGAAAAATATTTTGTGGACATTAGGCCTGTGACAATCATAAATAAACTAATTAATCATGAAATTGAACTCAGAAATTTTGCCAGCTTCAGTATATTGCCATATACGGTCATATGGACATATATAATCATATATTTTTTGTATAATTTTATTGTACTTTCCTGTGAACAAGACAATAGTGTTTCATTAAACCCCCATAAATTATACTTTTAGTGTAGCGAGCCCATAAAAACAGCCGCAGGCGGTGGCTGCAAAACGTGGTAATTTCTACTCTATGTTTAAAACAATTTCCATCAAATATATCAATTTTCTCAACCAGTTATACTGGAAATAACTTGTTGGTGTAAAACTATCTTTGAATAACGCTTTGCAAATATGGCCCAAACTATAACAGGGGGTAAAAAATGTGGTTAATGTGAACATTGGGTCATTGCGCCTATATGTATGCACATCTTCATGTAAATATTCCTTAGACTTAACAGCAGAACAGTGGATGACAAAAATGTGGCAGTGTGTTTGGCAACAGAAAGCAGTTATCACTGAATCTTGTTCTATTGTGATAGGCGGGGTACACGCTGTACTGGTCGCCAGTCATTTTATTTTATTTTATTTTATTTTTTTTTTGTGTCTTGTCCAGCATCATAACAGCTGAATGGGAGTCAAGCTGCCTTCAAATGCTGAGCAAAATTTCTTTGCCAAGGGAGATTTCATAATCCAAATGAGTCTCCCTTGACATTTGACTGCGTTTATTATGAATTTTGTTGCGCCACATTTCGATGCCGGACCTGACCTGAAAAGGGGACGGGTGGGGGGTGGGGGATATAAGAAAGGGTGCAGAAGAACCTCA